>VXAV01000020.1:22895-106924 GCA_013399715.1 Alectura lathami
GCCGCCGGCGGGCCCCCGGGGCCGGTGCTGCGCTCGTTGGCCGTGCCCAGGTCTCGCAACAGCGTCTCCTCCGGCTGCGGCTGTCCCGTAGCTTCTCTTGGGCTGCGCGGCTGCCTCTGGTCCGTGCTGAAGGCTTTTCTGTTGGCCTGGGAGGGTGAGAGCAGGCCCACTTTTGTGTTTGGGAGTGAACTGCAGGGACGACTTGTGGAGATGCGCACGTAGAGGAGGTGTTGAAGCAGGAATGCCAATCACAACAGCCAGTATTTCCTCTGAAGACAAAATGGCAAAAACTTTCCATTTTTCCATTTCGTCAAGAAACATGTTGTTAATTCAGGGGCTGAGGCAGCGGTGCTGCTGGTGTGACATCTCAGAGGCGCGTTGCTTGCTGCATCATGGACACGTGTTGGATCACAGACAAAATTGAATGTGTTTTTCTAATCCACAAACCTCACAAGTAACTTCATGGTACACAGGAGGTAAAGACACAAGCCAGCATTTTCCACAGTGTTGGAGGTGTTTGTATTTTTTGCTGTGTTCTCCCCCCTTACAGAGCTGCCCTCCCTTTGAGGTCTCTCACAAAACCCTTTTACTTATATCTTTAATAATTAGTGCTGGTGTGGCAATGGAATAGAAACCTTTCAGTGCGATTAGTTTGTGGTGAGCGCCAAACACTGTGCGGCAGGGTGCCTGGTACCTGTGACAGCACTAAGCCAACACAATGGCCACCTTTCATTGCAGCTTTGCAAAGCTGAAATCAGCCGAGCGTAATGAGGTGATGCTGACGGGACACAAGAGGCTTTCTGTGAGTAGAATGGGCTGTGTTTGTCTCACTGCTCCACCCCTGGCCGAGGATGGGCAATGTAGCATGTAGGTGCAGTGATAAAAACATTGCAAATGCTTTTCCTTCTGTGGTAGGACTGGGAGCACCAGTTACTGCACTTGGTGCACACAAGAAACCTACCGCAGCCTGAAGGTCCAGCCATGAGTGTTGCTCCTCAGTGTGTTCATTCTGGCCCTGCAGTAAGCCCTCCTGCAGGAGCCTGGGGAAGCATCAAAGCAAGTAGCGACGGGCAGGGATCTGGCCCCTCTGCTTCTTTGAATGCCAAGATAGCGGTGACTTGCTAGGAATGAAGCACCCTCACCATGTTGGTCTGCCTGGCTTCCCTGCCTGGTGGGAAAGCGTTCTGACTCCTCCAGCCTCCCCCAGTGTCTGCTCACACCCCGGCACCCGCATCCTTCTTCTGCAAATGCTTACCAGAAAGTATGTACCAATGCTGGGCCTTCTTTTGCCAGCTAGGAGCTGTTTTCCATTGTCACTTGCTTTCAGATGTCGTGTGGAACCACAGTGGTATTTTCTCAGTGTTTAATGTGACCTAATTGTGCACTTCCACTGTCTGGGAGGATAAGCTCCTCTGGTGTGACAGCCACCGTGAAATTGGTGGTGCTCTGGAGCCTCGCCGGCATTTGCAGCTGGGAGCAAGGCACAAGTTCCTTGATTTTGCTACATCAGCCCAGCAAAACATTGCATGGCTGTGTGTGCAGCCAACTGCTTTGCATTATGTCTGGCAATGGATTGTCAGTTTTCAAAGTAACTGTAACCTCCAGCTGCTTGATTTAAGCTAAACAAAAAAAAAAAAAAAAAAAAAAAAAAAAAAAAAGTTTTCTAATAATCTTCATTTCTTTGCTGCTTAGAGAAGGGACTGACAGCAGGCTGCTGCCCATGGGGCAGGGATGTGGGACCAACACCGAGGGACCAAGGGGACACTGGTTCTGGAAGCCACACAGTACTGGGAAAAGCAGGCTTCTCTGCATTATGCAGGTTTTGCAGGGACTACCAAATAACTCAGGGATGTCAAACTTAGTAGGGCAGGGCTGGGAGTTCAGTGTGCAAAAGTCATGTTGCATCAAAAACAGGGCTCCTTCTTAGCCTCAGAACCATCTATCATGAGAGATATGCTGTAAGAAGCAGCCCCTGTGAAGAGGGGAATCTGTGAAGAATCTTGCAGGAGATGTCATTGGCCACGTCCTCAGGAAAATGAGCTATGTGGTTGTATGGGTGTTGTCACACCACTGGTATGCGTCGTGCCTCAGGCGTGTTTGCTCAGAGCGTGGTGCACTGAATCACTGGCACAGCCTCGGGACTGTTACAATCATCTGCAATTTAAGCTACTGTATTGCAGAAAAGCTTAGAGGCTGCAACAGATTGTGATGTCCTGTTGTGTACAGCATAGTATAAAAAAAGATTTAACCTCCTCACCAAACTAACTTCATCCAAACAAGCTGCCGTTATACTGTACGAAAGGGTAAGATATTCATCAGCCTTGAGCTGGAATATGGAGTGCCAGCATACTGAACTCAGTATTGCTCATTGTAAAAGGTGTTTGAGCATTGGGATCGGTAATGGTTCAGCCTGCAGTGTTCAAACCACAGAAGTCTTGGCAAATGCAGGTTTAGAGAATTTCTGAGATCTTCTTGTACGGTGAGAAGAGCACTCTGGGGGCCGCAGCCAGAGAGAGGGAGGCCCCTGAGGCACTTCTCCACCAAGGGAGCAGCCTCTCCTTGACTGGCTGCCAGCCTCACAGATCCTCGCAGGCTGGGCAGGAGAATGCCCTGTTCTTCAGGGAAAACAGATGAGCAGGGAAAGCTCATTGCCAGAAAGGTCAGTCAGTGTTTCATTCCCGATTGAACCAAGAGGTATCAACTCCAAACACTAAGTGGTAAAATTAGAAGCGTCAAAGCCAAAAATGTGCTTCATAAAAGAGGTACCAAATGGAAGAGAAGTTAAAAATAGAGATTAGTCCATGTCGTGTCTTTGAAGCTGTATATGTGCCCATAGCTGTTGTTCTGAATTCCTTCTCAAAGTGGAAGGCATGTGGATGGGAAATATTGCAAAATATCGGATCTTGTGGGATTTCTGCCATTTGAAATTAGTCATGTTGCAAGACTTTGGCACTGTCAAGACTTAGTCTTACTTTAAAGTGAAGACACTTCTAAAATGAATCCAACCATTGGTTTGAATTGGGTCTTTACACAGCACCTCTCCCAGCTGCTGCAGTAATGCCTATTAATGCAGCTACAAATAAAGAGCAGTTACTTAAAAAATGCAAAAGCAGTGCATGTCCCCAGTACTGAGCTGCAGCATTGAGCCTCTCCAGACCCCGCTTGTGCTTGCAGGACCTGTGGATGCATTTCTAGTATGGAGCAAGTGCCTCTTACACAAGTGTGAACTGTGGTCAACACGGGCTGTCCTAATGTCTAGGTCCTTTGGTGACCCTTTTTCCTAAAAGTTTTCTTTGCAGCCTGTTTATACTACTTTTAGTTAAATTGTAGATATTTAAAGGAGCATTTTGGTGGAACAGTGATTTTTTTCCATAATACTTTTGTGTGAAGGCTCTGTGGATTAAATTATGGCATGTGTAAATTCCATCCCCTGTGCTGTGCATTACAAGGTGCTCTGTGGCAGTGCCCTGCAGATAGCGTTGTGCAGTGTGTCGGTGTAGCTGGACTTCAGAGGATTTAGCCTTGCACCATGAGCCAAGGGCCTGCTGGACTTGTGTGAAATGTGATTATATTTTGTCAGGCTCACAGCCCGATCAGCTTTGGGAGAATATTTGTGAGGATGCCAAAAGGTACATTCCTCACTGTGGCAGCCTGTGCCAGATTCCAGTTCTGAACTTTAATATTTTGGAGGCAATAGGACTTCTCAACAAAACGGATAAGACGGGACTTCTTCGACCTGTGCAAAACAGTACATTTTGGAATCTCACTTTTTGTGATTGTTGAGGGATCTTATCTGATTTTAAATAAATGTATAATTTCATCAGTCAGTATAAAAAATTTGACTGTGCTTTGGTGAAGTTAAAAGTAGCTGAAAACAGAAGAATGTGATCAGACGCATCAGGCAGCTTACGGGACCACACTGGGGCCCCAGCACCATCTGTAGTAATTCTTTGTTGCAATCAACTCGTTGAATGCTTTAGGTATCATCTCTCACACCCAGTAATATATTAGTTATTTAGTGCTCAGAGGGACAAATACCAAGCGCATTTAGGGGTTCAGATCTTGTTGCTGCAGCCTGCTCCCATCAATATTATAACTTCTGGGGAGCATCAGCTTTGTGTGTGCGTTCATGACTTTGCCTAAAATTGATTTAGTTCAGAAAATCAGCCCTACGTAAGAGATCTCCTACACATAGACTTAAATTTTCGTATGTCTTTGGGACTTACTCAGTTAAGCCTTTGAGTTAAACCCGTGTTCCTTCACATTCTGCAATATCTTTTAACATGCACTTACAAGCTGTCCACATGCTGTAGTCTTGGAATTAAATTCAGAGTTCTGCTGAGCATGGATGCAAGTTTGGTTCTGTTTTGTTTTCTAATGCTGGGTATTATAGCATCTTGGGCTTTTTCTGAGTAGGTCTTGTATACAAAATGATTGTGTTTCAAATAATCTATTTCTGTAGGAAAAGGAACATATTTTCCTACCTATTATGGAGTGCTCTGATGCAGAGGACAGTTTATTTCTAGCTGTATTTTTTCTAGCCCTTTTTAGTGCCATCAGTCTTGTCCTGTGTTATTAGGACAGTAGTTTTCAACACCACCCACTCTTAGTTGTAAAGCAATGAGATCATTTGATTTTTCATTTTGTGGGAAGCTTTGCAATTTCAATTTTTGCTTGATGCAAGACGGAAAAAAAAAAAGATTCATAAATCTTGCTATCAAATGATGCATAGTGAATTTTACTGTGCTTCATAGAAGCTTTTAAAAATATTTTCAAAACAGAAAATAGATTTTTGCACTTCAGAAAGGTTGAAATAGAGCATTTTAATCTTACTAAAACTCTGTTATCAAGTTATAAAATGTTTTTTCCTCAAAGCTGTTATACTTCTTTTAGCTGCTTAGCGTTTTCCAGCAATTTACAGCAACTCGAGCTGGTTACCCTAATAGTTTCTTTGCAAAAGAGCCTGCAGGACCCCACAAACAACAAACTGCAAATATTCTGGCTTCATCCATCCTTTTCTTCTCTGTATGTGTTTCATGTGCTCTGTGCCGTGGTCCAAAACAGGCCTTTTCAATGTGTCCTGGAGCAGGTGATTTCCTATCCTTCTTCCCATTCAACGGGCCTCGCATGAAGTCTCCTGCTCATGCCTATTTTGTGCCAGATGGGTGGAACACATCTGCCTTTCAACAGGCAGTTATGTTTGTGGAAGTAGTGCCTTCCGGAACTGGAAATTTAGGATAACAGATTGTTAGGTAATGCATAGTACAACAGCACAGTTCTTGTAAGCACAGCACCCAAACACGTGACTTTGAAACTGCTGAGGAATAAGTTAGAGCACGCTCTCAGTGTTTAGATAATACAGCTGCTGATTCACAGCAAGAATAAAACTGTATTTCTTTTGTGCTCTGACATATTTGAATTATTTTATATACATTCTTTACCTTACTCTGAAACATGTGCAAATGTTTTAAGAGTGAGGGAGAAAGCCCAGAAATTAGCTAGCTAAAGAAAAAGTGCAGTTGAAACCAAATGAAGACTGAGCATGTCTCTAGTGGCAGACTTTTCTTACCTCTCTTTCGAGAATTTCTATCCTTTCCCAGTCTTTTCACACTGAAGTTGAGGAGCACTTGGCATCACCATATGTGTATTTGCACCTAGTACAAGAGTTTTTGTAAAATTAGAGATCTAGGTCTTCTAGGAAGACCTGTTTTCTAGGTCTTTGCATGGGCTATACTGAAACACACCAACACAATGTTGTCTCTACAGAGCAAACCAAAAATTGTATCCCATTCAACATTTCTGCTTAATGAAGTCTGTCATACCAAACAGGTGTGTTGTCAGAGATCTTGGGTCTAACTCTCACCCACATTTCTAGAATGCACATGAGGCAAGCAGTGTTCCCAATTTCTCTCAAACTCCACTCAGATAGAGGAAAACAGTCTTTGTAGCTCTGCAACCTTAACAAAGATTGTGGTATTCCTACAGACTAAAATATGCATGACATCTGGAAGCAATTATTCCTTTAAAATCACTTCTGAGAGTCAACATTGAAAATGCACTCAGCACTGAAAATGAAAACTGCTAAACACTGAAATTTCCAGTTATCCCACAGTGAGAATGACCCACATTGGAACAAAGTCATTTCTAGAAAGCTTGATCAGGATGGGCACAAAGCCGGTCTTGGATCCTGAGGCTGTTCAAGCTGTGCTGAGACAAAGAAGGAACATTTGTATGAAATCAGATAGCCAGGGAGCTTTTCTTTCAATTATATTACAGGAATGGTTGTGGTTGCAAGGCACCAGGTCACACTAACAGACCTTTTCCCATCAAGTAGCCAAGAACAGCATTTATGCATTTAGAGCCAAACTGTACTTTTTGGTGATATCATATGTGGTGATCTGGCCCTTTTAGAACAGTCTAATGTAAGATTACCGTGGGGCTGGAAAACCTCTGGGGAAAGACTAGTGTGGCTGGGTTCTCCTGGGCTAGCGAGGGAGCACAGATGCTCTGGTGGTGCACCATGCTGGGCTTCGCTGGCAGGGTGGGTCTCAGGATGTTTCTGGAGAGGCCAAGTGTTGAGGCAGACCCTGATTACTTTAGATCTCACCAGGTGTTGCCTTCAACCTTTACCTGGTAATATAGAAGATGGCTGAAAGCTGGTTTCTCCTCCCTCTGTAACATTAAGGTGTGCTACAACATGGTGATTTCTAATTTAATTATTTTATTTAACAGTCAAGGAAGACTGTGGGTCTTTGCCAGGCTGCTACTAGCCTCGTTTCCTAGGGAAACGTAAGTTTCATAAGTTTGTCTGGTTGCACAGTGTTGGTCTGTCTGACAAGTACCAGCTGAAGTCAGGGGGCTCGTTTCCCATCTCAGAGCAGGTCAGGGCAAAAGCCCATATGTTGCTGTGTCAAGCTGTGCCATAGATGGTTAAATATCCCTCTCCTGTGTTACATAAAATGGGAATACTGTTTACGGTCAGGAGCTGTAGGAAGCCCAGCAGTTCAATGATCATAAAGATCTCCGAGTACCTACTGCTCTCCAGAAGGACTAGGTGATAATGCTGATGAACGTAGTTGTGCTGATAAACATTGTGCCCAATTTGCATGCCAGCTGGATCAGCTACTTACTTGCTATTCTTTTTGCAACCATAATTTTTATCATAAATATTTTCCAGACGTACAGCAGTAGCTCATATCGCTTGGCTGGCAAGTCTAAGGCAAGTCTGTCTTCCTGAGCCAGACGGCTTGTACAAAACAAGCTGATTCCATACCCTAGAAAGCGGTCATTTCCTGCTGCTTCTGAGTCTCTGATCCCTTTCCCAGTATCTACGGTACATCTGCATGCAAATTATGGAAATAATGGTACAACTCTACAGGCATTAATGAAGGAAATGGCATTTTCCTAGCTTGCAAGAGTTATCAGCGTTGTAACTCTTTCCAGTGAAATATTGTTTTTAAAATAACTTCAGGTTTAATGGGTGTTGGAAAAAGGGATTTGGACCCCGGTTCTTAACCTTGAAACTGCAGTTTCCAAATGCAGTGAAATGGGGTGTTGGAATGTTGGTGTCGCTCCATGATGGACTTTCATATGGGGAGGATTCAGCACCAGAAGGCAACGCCTGTTATTACAGAGCTATGACCTGTTCAGGCAAGGAGGGCAAAGAGCAATGTGAGCTATGGGAAGGGAGGTAAGGAGAAGGCAGAACTGTGAAGCGAGAAAAGCATAGTGGGTGGATTGGAGCTGATGGGTAGGAAAAGGAAAGGGAGCAGAGAAGTGGAAGGAAGTTAAAACAGCAGAAAGGGTACAGGTTTGCATAGCAGCCTTCCAGGAGGCGCATGCTGTTGAATATATTCCAGTGACAATCTGGGGCAGAAACCTGTGCTACAGCAGGCAAGGCAGAGGGCTGACAAGGGACAATGCTGCTTGTCCTCTTCAGGGAAAGAGTGGGGATGAGACTGCATAGTGAAGGGCAGGGCAGGCGTTTTCCGAGCATGTTGGGTTGTTACACTCCCGGTGAAACTGGGAGTGGGATCATGGGTCAGGATGGGATTTCCTCCCTGGAAGTGGGAGGAAATGGGCAGGACTTTCATTATTCTCAGCACATTAGAGAAAGATCAGCTCCTGAGAATCATCAGAGCATTCTCCCACAAAGTTTATTAAAGAGGATGTGGTGGTTTGTGATGAGAGCTAGAGGCACCGTTGGTTGGATTGTCCTGTCTGTTTTGTGGCTATCTGCAATGCTCCCTCTGCAGTGGGCCCAGTGCTGTGGCTGCCCTGAAGGGCAGTGGGGGGAGAACCCGGAGCAGTCTCTGGGCTGGGGTGTTGTATGTAAAACATGTAATTTGATTTGACCCCAGTAATTTCTGCAGACCCTTCACTGAGGATCCTGTTTTCAAACCTGCTGCACTCCAGTTTCAACAGCCGAACAAAAGTCTGATTTCAGAGCATGTCCCCTTCTCAGCTGTTCTCAACTTTGCACTGTGGTAAGGACAGCTAGCTTGGAGCCAACCTCTTTCCAAAATCCTGCTGCTTGTTCTGATGCCCAAACAGTGAAAACTCTAGCAGTTCGCTGCACTGCTGCATGGGGTGCCTGGGAAGTGTTACCTTATGGAAGCATTTATTTCTGACTCCAGCAGGAGATCTTTCCTCTGCTGTTTGCTGTTTCAGTTTCTCGGAGATCCTCACTTGCATTGCTTTCACATAGCTTCACTCTGGGTGGATAAGCAGCGATAAAGGAACTTGTTTTATTTTTGGTGCCTTGACCTGAGTGATTCACTCACATAATCTGATGGCACCCACAAGACTTGATTAAACAGCTATGATTGAATAAACAGCTGTGATTGAATAAGCAATGATGGCTCCATCTCTATGTTGGATGGACGCTTTTTAGCACTTTTTAAATCCCGTCTGTGCTGATAGCTGGAGAGTTATCTGAATGCTCTCACAGGGGTTTGCCAAAGTGCAAAAGAGACCGTCTGAGAAATGCTGTGCTTGGGTCATTTTTTTAGATCGTGGGTGCAGTGAAGAAACAGCTTGTCCAGTTCTAAATATACTGTCCTTGACAGACGTGAAATAAGTCCACTGATTAAAATAGCTGCCTCGCTCCCAGTTGGAGATCTTACTGTATAACATCAGCGCTTGGCTGCCCCTCTGGTAAACTTGGAGAAGAACTGATTTCCATTTTGCTCCTTTTGAAATGAAAGATGTGTGAGGATTGTCATTCAGCAGGAATGTACCAATTCTAAGAACTTCTAAACAAGGCTGACTTCATAATGAACGGCAGTGGGAGCCTAGATTTATGGTAAGATTATTTGGTTAAACGTAGCCCGGAGGGATGAAAAATGAGCAGCCTAAAAAAGAAATTTGTTGAGTATCTTGGCAGTGAAGTCAAGTGGCCTGATTTACGAGAAATACCAAGTTATCTTTCTGCAAGCAGATTTGTGAGAGTGGTTTTAAATGTGCCTTTTGGAGGGGCAGCTCCTGGGGAGATGTACAATGTACCTATCCCTTCTGAAACGTGCTGGGACATGTCTCTTTCTCTTTATATGGCCAGATGGAGTGATTGGTGGACTGCCAGCTGCCCTAAGAGGGATGTTGGTGCTTTTCTGCCCTGAGGCCTTCTTTGGCTGGTGGATGTGGAGGAATCGAGGGCTGGCTGCAGGAGGTGTTTGAAATCCCAGGGGAGACCAAGAGGCAGTTTGATGCCAGATGGGCAGCCCACCCAGTTGTGGTGGCTGGGTGGCTCTCTCTCTAGGTGTCCCCCATTAACAAGATACACATGGCTAATATAGCCTGGAACTAGTGGCCATTAAATGGCTGGAGTTAGAGGCAGTGAGTCCCAACTGACATGGGTGAAGGTTATGGATGGAACCATGTCTTCACGGAAGGTTGCAAGACTTCTGCTGTTTATTTCAGTGAAATCCCCAGTTTTCCTATGATGATTTTTGCATGAGTGTATGCATTTCTGTGTGTGTATGCATGAATCCAAGAGCCACAAACAACTGCTTTTCATTGGCAAAGCATCCCAATAGTTGCCAGTTTCTCTTAAATTTTCCACCCAGCTATCTGCATGTTGTGCATGAGTCCAGGAGTCTTGTTTTTGCCCACATGAAGCTAACTGGCTATAGTGAAGTCATGATAGTTTGACTAAAATAAGAACCAAGACTACAAATTAAGAAACCCAAAACCAAACCCACAGCTATTTTTTCAAGTTCTAAAAAAATAATCGTATTTCCTTTTTAAATGAATCTCTCACCACTTAGTAGGAACTTGCAGTTCTGCAGGACACTGAGGGCTTTTTTCAGCACATGCTAATCCTGAAGTCAGTGTTTAAAGCAAGTGTTTAAAGGTAAGCATGTACTCACACACTTGCTGAATTGGGACAGAGCATCCACTGTTTTCCTGAATTGTGTCTTATGTTTCAAAGGAGCGACATTTGTTTTGCCAAATGGTTCCTTTATATATTGCAATGTGCTGAGAGCTCAGGATAATCCCATTTGGAGGGAAGCAGGGAGGAGGGAAGGCTACGCTTGGGAAAGCTATTTTCAGTAGCTCTGTTTTCTCTAACCCCGTTTTCCTCATTATGAACAGCTAATGCTGACAGGCTGGCTTGGAGGAATTAAGCCCCATTATATGCTGCAAACAAGTCAATGAGGCCTGGAGTCGGACCTTGCTTTAGCATAAGTGAAATAAAGATCCCCTGTGGCTTTTAATTCCTTTTTATTTAGTTACTTAATTGAACCTGCACTGTTCTTCCTTTGTAATTGATTACCACACAGAAAAGGTAATGAAACAGAAAAGTTTATTTTCTCTCCAGTGATTTTTATGGTTATCATGGAAATGTTTTTACTGCTTCCTTTTGGGACATAAAAATTCTTAATATAGGCAAAGGGAAATCAATGTTAGTTAATTGAAGGCATTTGCATGGTTGGAAGATTAAAAGCTGTTTTGTTGTTGTTTTGGTTTGGTTTTGTTCGTGGTGGTACCTTAGTTCAGGTTTTTCAGAATGAGAATTAATCTGGCATTTTATTCTTTTCTTTTTTCAAAGCTGAATCTGTGAAGTTTGAGGACCTGGTCCAAAACCCACTGAAGCCAAATGGGAATTGTTCCATTTAACTCAGTGGCTTTGGATCATGCTTTAGATGCACATATTCAAGACATATTTATATATGTATACACACGCGTACACACAGATGCTTATCTGCTCCAAGTGCAGTTTGTCAGAACTGGGATTAATGTCTGAGCAAAGTAAGGATTTTTTTTCCTGAATTTAAAGAAAAGCTGATGTTAATTTCTCAATTCTATTATTTCCTTTAAATCTCATTTCTCTCACACTTCCCTTTCTTTATTTGCCAAGTTTGTGTTTCTTCATTTTGTACATTTTCCCCTTTTTGATTTTCTTCCTTTTTGTTTGTCCGTCTTGGCCACCTTTGCATTGTATGGCTTAAAGGACTCAGTTCGCCCAGTAACCAGCCAATGCACCCAACTTCCGTACCCCTCGTAAAGCTATAGGTATTTCTTCACAATGCACAGAGCTGGCTGAGAGTTAAACAACTCAAGTCTGAAATCTTAACGAGTTGCCAACTTTCCCCACCCCTTGCTTTTGTGCATACATCTTTTTGCCTTGAAGCAATTTTAATAAAGACTGTGTAACAACATGGTGTTGGCATAGCATGAGCAGCATTATTCCATCTGTTTCTAGGGAAAATGTAAAAACATGTGTTAGTATAACATTGAGGTTCCAGTTTTCAACAGTTAGAAATCCAGCAACACTGAAGTTACAGGCTGCTTGTCAAAGCTATTTAGTGATTTTCATTGTCTGTTTTCTGAGAAGCCAAGTTCAGATGCCTCATATTCAAAGAGCTTTGAGCACCCATCTTTGGAAACTACGGCTCTGGTAGCTATTTTGGTTGGGGCAGCCAAAGTCCTTGCTTTCTGTTGATGATGTTGCAGAGCTGATATGTTAAAGAGTATTCAGTCTCTCACTGAATGTTTGGGATTCACAAACATTCATGTTAATTGTTATGCGAATTAACCTTACATTAGACAGAGAGCTTGAGCATGCTAATTTTAATACTTTGCTAAGTTTAGATGAGTATAAAAAAGGGGCTTTAAAGGGAATATTCAGCGAGGAATGAGGGCCTTACCTGTTTTTTACCTGCCTTTTTTCCCCCCCGTGAATTATAATGATACACCAGGCAGAGTTTTTACTAAACATCACATTTTAAACAATGATGATAGAATATCCTGTCAGTGCAATAGTGATGATTTGTGCCAAAAGTCTCATTTTAAGAGCTATGTTGGTGCAGTCAGGAAACAAAGCGATGCAGCATGTGTTTTCCTGGCATTCATACCCAGTGAGAACAGCTTTCACTGTCAGTGCTGCAAACTCAAAACAATGTTCACAGGGAGATATTCCTTGACACAGAGCAGCATTACTCTACAAGCTGCAGAGCAAAGGTGTGATCCTGTGTAAATCAAGTTACTGAAGAGCAAACAAGGAGCGAACAGGTACCTGATGCTACAAACAAGGAAGAAGACATGAAATATGGTTGGAGACATGAAAGTTGGAGGTAGTCTTGGCTGCAGTGACCACGACATGGTGGAGTAAAAGGTGGGAAAAGACAAAAAGTAGGACCACTACTCACCTGAAATCCAGGGCTGACTTGATTCTCTCTGAGGATCTGCTTGGAAGAATTCTATGGGATATGGCCCTGTAGACAAGAGGGATGTGAGAGAGCTGGCTTCTCAAGGAAGGTCCATCCCAAAAAGTAGGAGGTCAAGCATAGTTGGCTGGTGGCTTGTATGGATGCATAAGGAGTGCCAAAGTATGTGAGGTGGAAGCAGGGGCAGGTGACCTGGGAGCAGTGTAGAGATGGTATTTTGGAAAGCCAAGGCTGGCCTGGAGTTGAATCTAGTGAGAGATGTGAAGGGCAACAAGAAATGTTTATACAAGCACTTTTACAAACAGTAAAAGGATTACTAGGGAAAATGTGGGGCCATTGCTGAATGGTGCAGGGGAGCAAATGACATGGAAAAGACCATGGTACTCAACACCCTTCCTCCTTACTCTTTACTAGTGAAATCAGCCTCCAGGAATGCAAGGCCACTGAGAGGAGAGGAAAGATCTAGACGAAGGAAGACTTGGTGGTGGTGGAAGAGGACCAAGTTAGGGAGCATTTAGACTGGATATAGGTTCTGACAGGTTGCACCCACGAATGCTAAGGGTGCTGGATGATGTCACCTTGAGGCCGCTCTCAATTATCTTTGAATGGTCAAGACAACTGGCAGAGACTCCTGATGGATGGACCAGAGAAAATATCCCTTCTATCTTCAGGAAGGGCAAGAAGGAAAATCTGAGCGCCTATTAGCCAGTCAGCCTCACCTCAGTGCCTGGGAAGGTGATGGAGAAAATTGTCCTGAAAATTTGGCTGTTTCCAAACACATGAAGGGCAAGAATGTGATCAGGAGTAATTGGCATGGATTTATGAAGGGATAATCATGCTTTACCTGTCTGACAGCCATTTACAATAAGATGAGGATGTCTGGCGCAGATGACCTCCCTTCCAACCTCAATAATTCTTCAGGACTGTGATTTGCTAGTCTCCTGTTTAAATAATCATCAGTTTACAGAAAAGATACCACACAACAGGTGAGTCACCACACATCATGGCTCTTAACTTTTTAACAGTAGAGAGTTAATAACTGGTGTAGTCTGACTTTTTTTTCTTGGAAGTTTTTTTTAGTAAATGCTTGTGAAGAAACAATACACATTAAAAAAAAAAAAAAGTCAGTTTGTGAATGTTCCATTAACAAGTCTTACATTAAACGTGTAATAATTATGATTAATGACTCAAGCAAATCTTCTCCCACTTACTTTGCATGACTGTCTTTGATTTTATTCCATAATCACCATCAGGGATTAGCTGAATTCAGTTGACTGACACTTCTAAAAATATTTGAAGTTTTCTGTAATAGTTAAATAGTTCAAGGCCTCTTTCAAGCTGATCTTTGAAGTGTTAATGTACTACATTCCACCTTAAAAATATGCCTTTTAAATATATGTTACAAAAAATTATTGGAGAAAGAAATTTATTTTAAAAAAGACGATATGTATGCTAGGTGTGGATATCACACTCTACTTAATGTGATAATGTTTGCTTTTGGTTACTCTGTTTGACGCATGCACTGAATTCAATACACATGGTATTGCCCTCAAGCCCCTTAGGTAGCATGTGATTCTTCTGGGCGTTAGGAAAGTTTACTTTGAATGCCATAGCAGGCTATAGTATGATGCAGGAAAACATAATTTTGCAATGCCTACTGTACTAATATACTTGCTTGCAAATAAATCCAAGCACATGCTAAGCAGCAGCTCCTCTGTTTCTCCTCATCCTTTTGCATATATGGCTCCCATTGTGCTTCCCAACTTGGAGTGTGTGAGCCTTGATCACCTACTGTGAACAGGCCAGTATCCCCAACAGCTCTGGACTGGCCCTGAGACCAGCACAGATCCACCTCACCAGCCCTTGGCAGTGGTTCACCGCGAGGGAGGCCCCAGGGCACCCTTCACATCCCCTGACCACCAGAGCCGGCCACTCACAAATCTGCTTTTCTTTTTCATGAGGTGTGACTCATCAGAGTCATCAAGTTGCAACCTCATAAAAATGGCTTTTCTAGAGCAATAGAAACCACAAGATCTCATTACATGCCATTTCATTTTCAGTGACTAATGGGGTCAGTGCTAATCAGACGAGAGGAAATTCTTAACTCTTTCTCAGATTCCCTTTTTCCTCTTTAGCAAAAGCAAAGCTCACCAATAAATGAAATTCAGATCAGATGGGTATTCTTTGTATACAACGCGCCAGTGTCTGGTTACTTGACAGAAGACTGCGAAATGCCTGTCCAAGTTTCTTGTTTTTCTTCCTGCAAAAACTGTTTGCTGCTTGTAAAGTATATTTTAGCTACTTCAAAGGTCTCAAAACAACTTCTTTTTGTTTCACATTTGTGATTTTATAGATCATACAAGTGAACATGGTAAGGAGGAAACCATTAAGGTTACAGACTGGATTCCTAGAGCAGATGAGGAGACCTTCATGGCCAGACAACAAAGCAAGTCAGTGTAGCCCAGCTCTGCAGTCAAAATTGCAGTGCTGGGACTCAGAGGTCTCACTTGTTAATTTGATTGCAAGTAAGTAAAGAAATGGAGTGAGTAAAAGGGCAAACAAAGAAACACATTTGCAAGCTTACAAAAAGTTGAGCTGCATGTGCTGTTGGTCCTATTAATGTAAGTGATTCATCATAGATTAACTTTCAGACCTTTGCAGAGCTCTTGTAAAATTAATGTTCATGATACGCTGAAAAATGTAGAGGCATGAGACTCATGCACAAGGACTGAAAACTAAACTTCTGGCTGACAGAAGGGGCAATGCATGAACTGGCAGGCAGACTGTGGAGCTGCACGTATGCTTTGATTATAAAATGCTTTTTAATATCTGTTAGGGGTCACTTCAACCAGGGACAAGGTAGTGGATTAAATGTGTATGTGAGAGTCTGTGGTATAATGGGCTCTGATTTGTTCTTAATACTGAGGGAGGACTATTGCCTCGAGTCAGAGACCTACCCAGCCAAAACTTTACTAAGTGACCTTGAAGTCAGCATGAACATATGTAATATAATGCAAGCAATTATATATCCTATTTTTCTGCCTCTCTTCCCATATTGCTTCCTCCATATTGTTATACCTATTTTCAGCTCAGTGCAGGCATGAGGGATAACCGCAGATGACTCATGGACCGGACACCAGTGGCAATGCATTTACTCTGTGGCTGTTGGCCGAGTGCTGCTGACTCAAATCGCTGGCTCTACCTCAATTTGAAGCAGTGAAGTGTCTGGTCTCGCTTGGATTTACTTGATAAATGGCCCTTATTGTTCTTATCCACCTTCTCCCCTTACGAAATCTCCAAGCATGTTCCAAATTCACTGATGGCTTACCTCCCCCGCAAGGGTGAATGGGTTTAGGGAGGCTCTAAACAGCACAAGTAAGAGGGGTGAGTTTTATTTTTTGAGTTCTTTAGTTGTGTTTGTGAAGAAAGCATCTAAAAATGGCTTGTAATTGCAGGTGAGAAGATAGCTGTTAGCAACAGACAAGCATCTGTGCAGTTCCTCACAGCCACAGTCTGGGGGAGTACAGGAAGCTATGTAACCACAGGGATGTTTCTTTCCCATCTCAAGTAGTGTGTTTAAGTACTTGAAAGTCTAGACTAAAGTGTCTATAAAGACACTGAAATGGTGTCTTTATAGGACTCATTTTCTGTAATTTGGCCACAAACTGTTCTAAAATCTTTACATATGGCAGGGACAAAAAGAAGGGAGGTTTTTAATACAGACCCCTGAAACCTGTAGGCATTAAATTGAGAGAACCTTGTAACATAGGATGAGGCATGGACTTTCCACCAGGCACCTGGTATTGTGCCTAGCCTCTAGGTCACAAGGAGATGTCTTCACCAGGCAGCATTGTCCCAGGCCTGAAAACCAACTTTCCCTTCCGAGCCTGGTGCTGCAGCCAGCTGGGCTCACCAAACTGGCGGCGTCTTGCAGATACAGAGGGAAAACTATGTTTCCTGCAGCATCACCTTGTTTGGATTCCTACCTAGGACTGCATAACCGCATAGGCTGTTATCTAGGACACACACTATGAACTCAGAGGATTCTTGTCAAGTGGCTGCATGTTCAAATGACCAAAACTAAACAAAGAGAGCATTATCAGAAGGCTTGAGTCTTGGAGGTCCAGCTCAGTCATGTTGTTTAGAGCCTATCTACCTGTCAATTTGCTTGAGTTTCATCAAATAAAGAAAGGTGATGAAAACCAAGGAAATGAGTCAAAGTGACCCCTTGCTGGATAAGTTGAACATAGTGACAGATAAGAGGCAATGGCAGGCTCCCCTGACTGGAACAATATACAGCTGATGTATGTGATGAAGTATACAAATGTTCCTGTCCTATGGATTTTCCTGGAGTTCAGATGTTTCCTGGCTGTGACGAGTAATGAGAAGAGGTTTCTCAGGTTTCTTATTTTAAAATCCTTCACAATGACATCTTCTATATGGTCTTCAGTAGCAACAAAATAGGTATCTCTTAAAAGGCCTAGAGACATAGGAACATTTTTATAAAATGATGACTAGCTGCATTCCCTTCGCTATATGATGTTATTGATCCTTTTAAAGGCTCTCATTTAATGACTTCCTTTTTGCATTACCAGGGGATCATTGACTGGGCATTCCTTAGTGGTTTGGGTCTAGAGGCTATTTGGCTAAAGATGAATGGAGTTACGCTTTCATTGGCTTGCTTCTGTTGTTTTGCGTTCCACTGCCTGGGAATTTTTTAAAAGAAAATCAGCAAAGTGAATAATCTGTCCCATATTGCAGTGATGAGTCCTGAGGAGAAAAGTAGGCTGCATCATTTTAGTACAGAATGAAAAACCTTAATCTAGCGACACCAAAAGATATATCAAGCAATACTAGAGGTAGAATTCATCTATTGAAATGCAAGAATAAAAAGGGACTTTGAGTTTCTGTGAAACTCAGCTTAGATACTGCAGTCAGCTTTCTGCCTGGCCTAAAGGAATGACTTGCACAAAGTCACTATAACATACTGTGCAGTGAACCCTATATCAGAGTATCTATTCAAAATCCTAGTGCAAATACTAAGTATACGAAGACCTAAAGTGATTGACATCCTGTCAGGAGAAGAAATAAGGACAGCATCAACAGAGAGAATGTGAATGGCATCTTTTCCTGGGACATTGATTTATAGGCTTCAGCTTGGAATAGCAATAAAAGTGATTTTAAAATGGTCTCAAAATAATGGAAGAATATTTGTTGGAATAAAGTGTGTATGTAAGTGTATATATAACACAAATGGCAACTAAAAGGAAGATAAACAGGAAAATATTGATGTGGAGATCAAATAAATAACTACTTTCTTACATAATCATCTTATACAAATAAAACACATTTGGAGACTGCTTTAAACAATTATTTCCTAAAATCCTACTTTGCCTTGACCTTTTCAAACTCAGTGTAAATGCAAAAATGTGGAAAGGAAACTCGTTAGGATTCTGAATGTTAATTTTTACCTTGTCCTTTTTCAGCTCATGCAGGAAAATTGTACATAACTCTAAGGAATACTGCAATAAAATACAGCACAAGTCCAGAGTGAATACATCCGTGAGCTATCGTGTTGCATGAGCTACTTTTAGATTGGCACTCATCAGCTGCTACCTGACAAGATGGTTTGATAGATGTTTGCTTAAGCTTCTGGGGCCTCATCACTTCTTACTGATGTGTAAGATGGTCTCTGCTACTAAACCTACGAAGCTCCCTGAGTGCGTTATGGCTTTGCTTTACAGCTTTGCTTCAGAAAGTCTACCTGAAGGATTCTTCCACCACAGCACAAGCCCTGGGGATCAAATGTTACTTACCTGTGGCTTGCTACCCAACCATCTGTTGGGTGTTTGTCTAGGGTAAAAAGACAAGGCTGGTGAGATGCTGTGCATCACCATGCATGAGGCCATTATCCTAGACATAAGCACCAGATATGGATGAACCAAAGCTGCAGTAAAATATTCAAAAAGCAAAACCATGGAAGACCGCAGGCATGCTCTGTCCATCTGTGGCTTGGCAGAACATATAACTCACCACCACCTGTAGCTGACACAGTACAGGTGCTCCTCGGAAGGACTAGAACACATGAGGTCATTTTGGCTTTCCCTGCAAACACCTGTAGTACGCCATGCAAAGCAGACAGGACAGATCATTTTTGTTCTAGTGAAGTGCAAAAGGAGAACAGATGTAGAGATGTACATGAGAAAGATATTTTTCACTGTAGATGAGCAAGTGTTAGATTGGAAAGAACTATAAAGTTACTGTTTATTGAGAAGTTTGTGTTGTGTGTATTTGTGTGGATACTGGGAATGATAAGATCATTCTCTTCTCCCCTTCTTAAAAGTGCAGGTTACATACTTCAGCTGCAGAAATTTTAGCACTAATTGGGTATGGAGTATTAGCAGCATACTTCAGCACTAAATCCCACTACTTGTGTTGCATTGGACAAACTAAGAGTTTACTTTCTCTTTTTGCAGAGAAGGTGCATAGTTTGCTCTCCTGCTTTTGCTTAACTCGGCAGCAGATGGATTCAGAGTGAGTAGGTCAGCTCAGGAACAAGAAGGACCTCAAGAGATCAAAATATGTATTGTCATATGTAAGTGTCAGGGTTCACAGAAGTTCTTTTTCTTGCTGTGTAAAAGCATACACCCCATTTTGTAACCTGGTTGAAGTGGGCTCCAGGCTGTGTCCTTCCAGCCACAAACAGGTACCTCCTTTGGAGATTGTGTAATTTTTTAATTGCGTATGGGAACAATGCAGACTTTTTTCCCCCACTCTTCACTTTATCTGGTGTGAAAAATTTGGCCCTAAGAGTTGCATTGGTGTGTAATTGGTTTAGCAATGTAAGGGGAAGTGATCCCTGATGTAAGTCATTTAAACAGGTGCCATGTCATATTAATTGAAAAAAAAGGACTTGCTGAACAACATATCTGGTTGCATTAGTCAAAGTTAATGAATTATTTATTTATTAAGACATGTCTGCCAGCATCTGCACGTTCTGCTGGAAACTGTTCAGATGGCAGCTCAGGCCCCTTCTGCAGCTCAGCAGAAGCATACATCTGGCTATGAAGCATGCCACTAGTGTCACCTGTGGTGGGGGGAAGAATAGGAAAGGGTACAGGATACAAGCTTCTTGTGCTGTTATTTTTCTAACCCTTATAATAATTTCCCCCTGTGTCAGACTGTGACACTCCCCTCTTATCTCTCCAACAGCACCTGGAGCTTTGCTTCCCTCCAGTCAACAGCTGGGGGCTTGTGACCTTTGAGGCTTACCCAGTGTCACTTGAATACAATATACATTATTCCTCTCATTTGCTGTGTACTGCTTTTGCATTTCTGCTAAGTTAACTGATTCATCAACTTAATGTTAAGGAAGCACTTAAATCTTGAGCTTTAGGCTAGGGAAAGTGAAGAGGAACAGATTACAGACTATTCTTTAAAACCTGTTGTCATCTTTTCCAAGGTTTATTTACCCCTAATATTAACAAAATAGGGACATATTTACAGTTTCACTTCTCTTTATAATTATATATTCTCCGGTCTTTGGTGTTTAGCAGGTTTGTGGACAATCTTGCTGTCGTCTGTCCTGTGCTGCTTCCTGTGTCTCCAGGACCACAGGCAGAGCCCTCCTCTCCTGAGAACCTCTTCAACCCTGCTGCAGAGGGGAAGCACTAATGTAGCCTCACCTTGAGCACTGGGTGCAGATTTGGGTGCCACAACACTAGAAGGACATAAAGATATGAGCGAGTGTCCAAAGGAGGGCTGTGAAGATGGCAAAGGGTCTGGAGGGCAAGGTGTATGAGGAGCAGCTGAGGTCCCTTGGTTTGTTCAGCCCAGAGCAGAGGAGGCTGAGGGGAGGCCTCATGGCAGCCTACAGCTTCCTCCCAGGGGAGCAGAGGGGCAGGCGCTGATCTCTGCTCTCTGGGGACAGCGACAGGGCCCGAGGGAACAGCATGGAGCTGCGTCAGGGGAGGGTCAGGCTGGGGGTTAGGGAAAGGTTCTGCACCAGGGGGTGTTGGTGGGCGTGGAACAGGCTCCCCAGGGCAGTGGGCACGGCCCCAGGCTGCTGGAGCTCAAGGAGCATTTGGACACCGCTCTCAGACACAGGGCTTGGGTTTGGGTGGTGCTGTGTGGGGCCAGGAGTTGGAATCAATGATCCTTGTGGGTCTCTTCCAACTTGGGATAATTTTAAGAGAGGGGTAGCAACCAGTGGGGATGAATGTGCCACATGGGAGAAGCTGAATTTAATGGGAGGCAGTCAGAGTGCTGTGTGCACCTACCACACCCATGTGTATCACACCACTTTGTCCTCTGCCTCTGCTTTTCCACATAAGGACTCTGCTACATGAAGGCCAAGGTAAGCAAAGATCCAGAAATCCCTGACTGCATTCAGACAAAGAAGGGGTGGTGCAGGGTTTTCCTGAGGAGATGGGGAAAGCCTGTGGCACTGAGCAGGGGGAGCTAAGGGCGGTGCAGGAAATCCAGCCCATCTGCCCTACAGAGCAGGGACCTCCTAAAGCTGTCAGTCCTACAAGGAAGTGGTCAGTGGAAGCAGAACTGGGCCAGAGGCTCTTACAAAACACGTGCCCACACTACAAGGGCCCGATAGTGTGCCAGCAGCCCTTTTGTGAAGCTGACAAAAGCCATGGGCATGCAGTGCTAGGCAGGACAAAACAGTGCCATGTGGATGCCAGGGGAGGGACGCTGTGTGGTGCACCCTGCTGCAGTGTGTGGGGCAGCGTGACTGGGTTCTCTGTGTCTGTCGCAAGTAGCACTCATGGCACTGCTGTTTGACCAGGGAGGCTGTATTTGCCAAAGCCTTCAGCAGCATCCTGCATTCTCTGCTCGGGGCAGGGAATGGGGGCAGACAGTTATGAAGCGATCTCAGAGATGCTTTCAAACAGCATCAAATAGCAAATGTGTTTTAAGTCTCATGTGCAAGCAGGAAAGCTGTTGCAGCTTTTATTGGTTTTTGTAATTTGGTCTGGGCTTTGGGAGTGAGGCTTTGGCTGTGAGAGCTGAGGCTGGGCTCCCAACATCTCTGCTGTTTTGCCCCACACGCTTGGCAGAATGAGGAGCACCAAAACCAAGCTTTGTCACCACAGCAGGAAGGTTTGCATCTCCTTTACTCACAGTTGTCCCCTGGGCATGAGGGGATCTTGAACATGGCCCATCCTCACTGTGTCTCCTGAGCCATCTTGTTGCTGAGATTGCTGCATGGACCACCAAGGGAGTTAAATGTTTCATTGTAATTGTGATACTTGCGCTAATCTCCCATCAGCTCATAACTGAAGACATCACAAAAGGAAACAAACCTCCCCCAAACAGTTGCATGTGTCTAAATCACCTACATATGTTTCTTGTTCCTTGCTATGCGTGGATTTCTTTATAATGTAACTCTTGGCATGACAGAAACCATGTTGGTGACATTATTGGTATTGTTGGCCTGGAATGTTTTTAATAACGTCGAGTTTGTTAGTACAGAGCGTGAATTAGTTGTCAGTTCTTGAGAAGTCAAAACTTAATTGCTGATCAAACATTTAAAATATGATTTATATTAGCGACAGTTTTCCATATAAATTCTTTCTTATGACCATTAGGCAAGAAGCCAAAAACTGACAGTGTGACAGCTCTGTCACAGTTTGGAGTGCAGCTCCAGGCTTCTATTCCTGACTGAACTTCTCATGTTTTTCAGAGATTTTTATTTCTTTCCTTTTGGCAAGAAATAGTGAAAATAAGTTTAGGCCAACCTGAAATAAATCTTTCTCTCATTCTACGTTTCCAGGACAGCTGTCAGGCTGACAGATCAGTTACTGCACAGTTCTCTCTATTACACTCCGTATAAATCTGCAGTTTCTACCAGACTGCTCTCCATCACCCTGCCTTCTTTCATAGCCATCACAAAATGAGTGTGGAAGCAAAGTACTTTTTGCAGACACCTCTGCAAAAAGTAGACTTTTACCTGTGAAACCTTGGAATTAGTGAGAGTAAGCCAAAGCAGAAAGTTTTTAGAGTTCAGATCCAAATATATTGTTTTAACAGATTATTCTACCTTCCTGTTGGAAGGTAGATTCACCCTCCTTGTCCAGTACCTTCTGCTTACTCTTAAAGAAAATCATGAAGCCTGGTCGTTCCAGTGGCTGACAAAGGAGCCTGACCTATTGCCCTGTAAGCTCCCACCTATGTGCTGAACTCCTCGACAGGTCCCCAGAAGTATCTGTTTTAAGGCATGCACCAGAACTTGTTGACCCTGCATGACCAACAGTCTCTCTCCAGAGCAAATTCCTTTCTCCTTTTCCTGGCTGCATGTTTCTCTGAGCTCATTTCTTTACCTACACTGTCATCGTCTGGAATTTGCCTTCAAGATAATACAAGCAGTTAATGTTTGCCCCGTGTTTGAAAAGTCTGAAGTACCACTTGCAATTCATTATATTTTCTTGTGTTTTATTCCTAGCACTCTTTTCAAGTCCAGACACAGGCACAAAAATACCCCTCTGTAGCCTGCTGTCTTGCATCCCAACAACTGTGCCCTGTTCTCAGCTCAGTCCCTGCCTGTTTAACTCCTGTGCTGCTGGAAGTACAATGTGGAACTGGTTAGCTCAATGCTTTTAATTGCTTCATATCGTGATTGTGAGACTGGCTGCATGTGTACCTGTAAAAGCTGGTGTATGCATAGTGCATTTCTGCAGTGTGTGTTGAGAGGTTGTCACTACTTGCTTGTTCAGTCAACATTTGAGCTCTTTGCTTTAAACAGCTTCCAAGGGTGTCTCTTTTCTTTCTTTCTAGCTGTCTGTTGGCCACAGACCTCTCAAGCTCGTCTCTGTTTTTTTTCACCAGAGTATTGGAGAAAGTGGGAACTTGCTGAATGCAGATGAAGTTTTGGGAGATGGATTTGTGCTAGAACCTTCTATTGAGCATGTTTAAACTATTAAAGAAGGGCTCTTTGTGGTGTAGTTTCTTTTTCTTCCTCCTTCCCCCTTTCCCCCACAAATATTTAACATTTAGGGGAAATGTTTGTGGGAATTTTAACCCTTCAGATGTAAAGGTCATCACAGTAACAAATATCAGGTCCATGCTTCAGAGCATGTGGTCATGCAAAGACATTATGGACATAATATCCTATACAGCAACTTGTTCTCTGGAAATAAACCAACAATTTTGCTCAAAATATTCAAAAAAAGCCTTTGGGTTGATTCCGAACAAGTGATTACAGCTTGGCAAAAGGAATGCAATGAAAGGAGGGCAGAGAGCAGGAATGCTACTGCCAGGGTTCATGATAGGAAAGAAACTGGTCACAACAGTTCTTACTGTGTGCAGACATCCAACAGTAAAAATCCAGCTAGGGCAGAAAGGCAAAAAACCCTTTCTGGTAGTCTTGTTTCCTGAGGGACAGATCACTTTTGGACCGTGATGTGTTCAAGCAAACTGCTCTTGTGGTATCAGAGGTAATATTTTTAGTGCGCACAGATGAGCCTGGTTGCAGTGGAAATAGCTGCCCAGTTTTTCTTTTTTGAGTTCATTGCAGCTGGCTTTGGTGACACTCCATGTTAAGTGGGAAGAGCCAGTGGAGCATGGCATGGCACTACTTGTTTTCCTCATCTCTTAATTTTCCAGGCTGATAAGCATGGTAGAGGAAATGCACACACACAATTTATATTGAAGTTTGTGGTTGGAACAGCTTAGCTGCAGAATTTCCCTGCAACCATGAGGGCTCAGTTCAACCAGAAAATCCCAAGGCGGCCTCTTGTGCTGGTGTATGCATCAGCTCAGAAGCTCTATGGAGAGTACTTCTCTCTGGCACTGGTTTGTCCTGGGCTGATCCACCTCCAGAACTTAGGTCAAACACGTAGTTCACCAGCACAACTCTCAGCCAGCACCTGCAAATCTTCTTGTGTGTATGCCTTGCGGTACTCTTGTTGTGTACAACAGCCTTCTCTTATTCTGCCTTTGTTTTTCTTCCACATCAAACCTTTCTTTCATCTAACCATCACATGTCTTGCTGTCAAAAACCCCTTCCTCATCCTTCTCCTTTCCCGGATCGTGCTTACACTCACTGCGTTCCCCTGCAAAGGCAACAGAGGAAAAAAAAGGCTCATGAAGCTACGAGAATTGCTGCCAAAGTGGTTATCTAGGCTGTGAATTCACCACGTTTCAGAAAAATAAGTCGATTTAAAATACAATGCTTGGATAGATCAGGGGTTGCATAATGGGTGTCTGACTTCATTTCAAATGGCTTACACTGCTCTCAGGCTCTACTTTTCCATTTGCCAGCAACCCCTACCTCTGACTTTATTCTCAAAATTTCCTGTTTCACTCATGCTGTTTGCTTTCTGAGTTGCTTTGGCTGGGGCGAGGACCTGTTTTTACTAGCACCCAATGGACAAGTTTTTTTCCAGGAGACTTGCCAGTTGTGGCTGAAATCTCCCCACTACTGTTGTCCTGAGGGGGAAAAAAAAAGTTAAAATCATCAAAATCAGTAAGCACCCTCCTGCATGCATTGCCCTTCAGCAAAATTGTCTCTTGTCTGACCTGAGGTTCAGCCCACTCCTGTTTCTGTCCTTTGTGGCAGGGTGGTAGCCCAGGTATACCCCAGACTCTCGCTAGCAGGATCTTTGTGCCCTGCTCATCCTGCTCATGCCTATGGGACCACAGCCATTCCAAAATTCAAACTTTCATGAGATTTTTGTGATGATTCCTGTTGGAGGACAAAAGCTCATCGAAGCTATTCATTTTGGCTCAGTGATGTGTTTCTCCACCAACTGATGTCTTTAACCCAAAGCACCTCTAGCATACAGGAGAGTGATAGAAGCTGCAAGAAAATGCACTGTGCACCCTGAAAGAAACAGAAAAACAGATCAGACTGTTCTTAAAATTAACAGACTGACCAAAACATCTTGATGAGGCATGAAGACACTGATGAGTCACATCCCAGGATGGGCTTTTGAGTTATACAAAAAAGCTTCTTGTTTCAATCCCCTGCTGGGGCCAGAAAGTTGACTCTTCACTACCGACTGGTTTGTTCCTCATCAGTGTGTTGCTATCTGCCATTTAGGATGAAATTATTCCTTTTGGGAAATGATTCCTCTTGGAAAAAAGAAATATGAAAGGGAAAAAAGAACCGCAGCCCTGATATTCATCAAGCCAACAAGAAGAGCATTCAGAAAATTCTGATATGGTGAAACTGGCTACTAGCCTTTGCTTCAAACCTTGGCTGATTAGTCTGAAAATGTATCAAGCAGCACCCTTCAGTTTTTATTTCCTTTCCTGCTGCACATTAGCAAATACTCTATTTTGCTGTGAAAAACAGCCTATATTTCACAGGTGACTTTGTCTTTGGCAATCGGTTTTTTACTACATGCTTTTGAAAAAGCCGTCTTGCATTATTTATGATAAGCAGTTTGCCAGGACAAATTCTAGCAAAAATGTCCAGCTTCTGAATTCAGTGCTGCCATGGGTGGACCTGATTTAGCCAAGGCAGAAGACTGGGACTTAGGAGAAGCTATGCCAAAAGATGAGGTCATGGCAGAGTTCTGGCATCCACAGTCATGGTCTTCTTCATCGGCTGTGAGCTCTCTTGCAAGTGGGCAAGTTGTTCCAGACCCACAAACGTTTTGTGGTATGCTGCAATGTAATTGCGACTTTCATTAATATGTTCAGCAATGAGTTCAGCGCACCTGCAAGATAAATTAGATGTCTCCTTCCATCATGCAGCATTACGGGAAGCTGTTTTGCTGATACAATGCAGGGAATGGAAACTTGGCTGACTGCGGGTCCGAGGGCCCAGACTACAGAGTCTGTACAGAGCGATGCTGCAACTGGCATGTTATTGTATGGTATTAGGGGAGATGGATGATGGCTGTGTTTGGGCAAATCGTTTCCATAGTTTGAGAGAGAAAAGTAGCTCAGTGTTAATCCAGATTTTGTAATTCAAAAGTTCTCTGTGGGTTCAGCTGAAAGGCAAGTTGATGTACATTGGATTTTGGTGAGCATCTGCTTGAAAAAGCAGTGTTTTATGGTCATCCTGGCCCTCTGGGCTCAGCTAATAAAGCAGCTCACAACTAATTTGTAAGTTTTGGGATGGTTTCAACCACTCTTTTCTAGCTCATATATATGTTTTTAAATTGCGATATAATTACGTGTACAGCAATAGTCCAAGAGACAGCTTGAATGCCATTAGAAGTATCATACCCAAATGCTGCCAATGTTAGCTGAAACTTCAGAAGCCTGAGCCAAACTAACAGACGAAATTTTTCCTTCCTTTCTCCTTCTATTTTTCACTCTTTTCCTCATGACTGCAACTAAAAATAATGTGCCCGGCTTGCCTCATTTGCTAAGTAAAATATGTATACCTGCTTGTTAAGCTGTAATTTTAGCTTCACTTTGATTGATAGCTCAAGTAGGAAAGGTTTGAATTTTCATCTTGTGCAGACACATTCAAATTGCGTGGCAAGTCTGTTAGATGCATTGCTTTTGTGCAGACTGGAGCTTCCCAAATGACTGAAAAAAGTTTAAATGAACTTAATGAATTTTGGTTTCTTTCTTTTATTCCTCCTTTTTTCTTTTTTAGCTAGTGCTTTAACAAGGTCAATAAAGCACTGGGTGTTTTGGAATCATGAGTGTGTACCTCCTGAGTGAAGTGCAGCCAAAGCTGCAGCTGCAGCCCTTCCTACGCACGCTGTTCACTGGCTCGTCACAGCACAGACCGCTGGGGCTGCCTGTGGGATGGCTCTGCTGCTGCTGCTGACTTGGGCCGGGGGCGATGCTTGTGGACAGCTGAATGTGGGAGAGGTGCGGAGTTGTGTCTAGAAAAATGCTGCCCCTAAAGCACCCCAGGGCGATATGGGACCCCTAAAACCATAATTATCTTAGTGTTTGCTGTAGTTGTACACTCTGGAGCTTCATGTTAATACTTCAGGAAACAAAGGCTGGTTTTTTTTGTTGTCTTTGTGATTTGGTTTTCTGTTTTTTATGTCTTCATGCCTACTTGCAGCCGGTGTGTCAAAAGCTCTGCCTGTCCCCTAGTCCTCATAGGGGCTGGATGCACAGCCAACCGCGTGCACTGGCATACTAGGCAGGGAAGGTGCTTGTGTGACTTTGAGTGCTTGCAGTGAAGCACTGACATTTCTGAGACCAATGTTTTTTCTTCTGTGGAAGAAGTGGCAGGGATGGGTTTGTAGAGCAAAATACCTTGAGCTGACTTCAGCCTGGTGTGGAGGGCTGTTTCAGTGTGAACTCCTCCTTTGCAGGAAGCCCAGGAAAAAGAGGGGAGAGAAAAGACAAAAGCCAAGTGGTCCAGGCTGAGTCTGAAGCCACTATTTGCTTACAGATGCTCTCCGTTTGTTTTTAAGGAGTGACTCTGGCAGGATGAAAATGGCCCTGCTGGGTCAGGCTAATACCATATCGGTGGCTGTGGTAAGCAGCAAATGCTTACAGAAGATTAGATCCTTTCAATAGTCACAGGCTTTGACCTCAGCATCTGGACCATCATGGTCTAGCAAGCAATAGATCTACCCTCCATCAATGCATTTAATCTCTTGAACTCAATGTAAACTTTTTGCAAACCACAGCATTTTGTGGCAACAAGTACCAGGACTAATCCCACTCCCCATGTCAGGTAGTTGCACGTTTCACAGTTCATTGTAAGAAAAATTATTTTCTTTGGCTTTGTTTTAGACTTGCAGCCAGCAATTGTTACTTGATACTCAGTGGTTATTTTACCAGTGAGATGAATCTTGTTTTAAAAAGTAAAATGGTGCATTTAAATAAGCTTCTCCATTGGAGGCAGATTTCCACCTAGCTCTGCTGATGAGAAGTCTTAATCTACTTGAGATAAAATTAGCTGTGAGATTGTAACCTCTTGTAAGCAACGTGGGTGGTAATATCCTCAGATGGTAAAACCAGATTTGGAAGGGAACATCTGCCCAAGCCTCATACTGTGCAAACCAGCTTAAAATGAAGTAAATTTGGAATGACTGTCACTGAACTTGTGCCTTGGAATCTGAGGGAGTACCTCTGTGTTAAAATAAACTGATTTGTTGTGCCTTGTTTTGGATTTGGTTGGATTTTGTCCTCTTTGGGTATGATTCTGTTTTGCGTGAGTAACCTTCAGTCTCTGTGTACAACTGATGTCTCCTCATGTGCATCTCTAGATGCATACTTACATACAAGTAACTAAATCCTGAGAATAAGTAGGTGAAATCACAAGTCAGTTCATTTCCATTCCTCCTTTTCTTTGTAATCAGAAGATGAAGTCACTCCAGAAAATGCAGAGGAGGCTCTGCTATCGGTGGCAAGCCATGCCTGAGTAGGCACATGTTTTAAATCACAGTTCTAGAGCTTATTTATACAGCCAAATGTCATGTGTTTAAAAATAATGAGTTTATTCAGAAAGAAAACTTCCTCCCAAAGTGATTAATTAATGGAAGGAGGCTCATTCTCAGTGTAACAGCCTGCTAAAATTATTCCAGGCATTCTCTTGAAGTCAATTACCTGTCGGAAAATCTGTTCGCTCCACCAAGTTGGTCCAAGTTCAGCAGCTAGAAATAATGAAGCAATGGTTTATAGCAGGAACAGGTAATTTTTCGTAATTGCTTGTCCATCTCATTGTAACTTATCAATCAGATTCTAAAACATCGTAACTGTTTTTTGAAGTTTTAAATTAAAAATAATAGAGTTGAGGCAAACAGTGGCTTTTCTGACCACTGATGGGGAGGTCTCATTTGTCTTTCATTCATCAAAAGATCTGAGATCAAATAATTTCAACAGGTTGGCCATGAGCCAGCAATGTGCCCTTGTGGCCAAGAAGGCCAAAAGTATCCTGGGGTACATCAAAAAGAGCGTGGCCAGCAGGTCGAGGGAGGTGATCCTCCCCCTCTACTCTGCCCTGGTGATGCTGCATCGGAACATTGTGTTCCGTTCTGGGCTCCTCAGTACAAGAAAGACAGGTATCTTCTAGAAGGAGTCCAGCGCAGGGCCACAAAGATGATTAGGGGCCTGGAGCATCTCCTGTAGAAGGGAAGGCTGAGAGACCTGGGGCTCTTCAACCTGAAGAGGAGACTGAGAAGGGCTTCTAATAATCAATGTATGTAAATACCTGAAGTGCGGGTGCCAAATAGATGGGCCCGGGCTCTTTTCAGTGGTGCTAAGTGAGACGACAAGGGGCAATGTGCAAAAAATGGAACACCGGAAGTTCCATAAAAATTTAAGAAAAAACTTATTTACTGTGAGGATTACAGAGCATGGAACAAGCTGCCAGAGAGATTGTGGAGTCTCCTTCTCTGGAGGTATTCAAAACCTGCCTGGATGCTTTCCTGGGCATCCTACTCTAGCCAACCTGCTTTGCAGAGGGGCTGGACTAGGTGGTCTCCTGAGGTCCTTTCCAACCCCTACGTTTCTGAGTTTTTCATAGTCAAATGGTTCACTTTTTGCGAATGCATATATCGATTTGTGAAAAAGTGACAGTGACATTCGTAAAACCATAGTGTGACTTGCAACTCGATATTGTAGTTGCTGACTCTTCAGCACCTTGCCTCAGGCTGCATTTAGTGTGGAAGAAAATGGCTGTGCCACAGAGCGTTCTCGCAGAACTGCAATTGCTGCTGTTCAAGCACAGGCAGACACTCTACGGCTCTGCCACAAAAGCCTTTGCAGTGCGTCTTGCCTGTTACTTCAGCGCATGTGCGTGTGCAGGCCCAGGTGAACCACTGCCACGATGGACTGCTCTGCTGGACTGAGACTGCTGACCACTACCCCTCCCGATGTAGTTTGGTCTTTGCTCCCTACTTTCAGAGTTTCATAATGGAGTTATAAAAACACATTTCACAGTGAAACTTGGCAAAGTGACAGCTGAGAAATGATTTTTCCCTGGTAATTTTAAATGCATCAGTTCAGTCGCTGTTAAGATATTCTAGGAAACAGAGGATGGCGGAATAACAGTATTTAAAAAGCTTGATGTCTCAGGTTGATTCTGATGGGGATGTGTCATTTCTCTTTTGTTCATAAAAAGATCTGAGATCCAATAACTTCAAATTATTAATGAAATGCTACGTAAGCATCAAATGAATATATTGACTGGGGCTGGGGCTGCTCTTTTCCAGTAGATTCATAACATGTCTTGTCTAGTAAAAAGAAGAAATTCTAATTGCAGGTATTTATGCAGTTGATGGACCAGAATGGCTCCAGTGGGGTTGCTCTTGTCTCTGAAGTAAATTAAATGCACTTTGTAAAACTTTCTAATTATATGTTTAGTCAAGGAACTGTTCTGATCTTCAGGGTAAGTACTACAAGATTTATAGGAAAGGGGTTTTTTTCTTCTTTTTTCCTTCTTGTTTACACAAACAAAGCTATGCTTGACCATGTCTTATCGGCTCATTGTCATGATTTGCCTTTCCACTTCAAAAGATAAAATCCATGTCAGCTGTATAGGAGCCTAAAATTGTTTGGGAGCAGTTTATTTGGCTTTTACCGTGAGGTTATTTGAAAGACATTTTAAGTGTTAAATGATTTTTTTTTTTTTTTGCGAGGGGATTCAAATATATCAACATAATTTTCTTTGGGGGAGAGGTATCCTGTAGCTGTGTGACATCAAGTAAAGACTCTCCCTGAGTGTGTGTGTGTGTGTGTGGCCAGAGAAGCCAAGGGGAAAAGGTGCCAGAGGGAAAGAGGTGGCTGAGAGGCAGCTGGGGTTTGGAAAAGTAAGAGGTGGGAGCGTGTGGGGTCCAGGCTGGCGATGAGGCAGTGCTGAGGGACCATCATATGTATTTAACAACTTCAGAGGACCAAACTCCTCACTTCTAGGGGAAGAACAGAATAATTTCCTTCACTTCCGCAGAATTACTCCTATTTCATGCATTTTCAGAATGCAGCCCTGTGTGGCAAAGAGGTTTGTTTTGAGGTATTTTTAGCTTGTGTGAAAAATTTATGTCACTTTTTGTTTTCTGGTTGTGCCTGCAAAATTGGAAAATCCTACTGATTCACACTGTGGTGAGGCACGGCAGCATTTTTTTTGGTGTTCTGAGGAGGGGGAAGCAAAACAATCACATATTCAAGACAAAATGTGCTTAATGAGTGCATACACATTAATTTGCCACCAGTAGAGATTCTTTGCAACAAAATGGATTATTCCTCATGCACAGAAGATGACTGAAAACCATAGAATGCACACTGTAAGCATGAAGTGAGACAATGGCATGCAGACTTCTGTCTTTTATGGTGCTCCATTTTACTGTTTTTTTTTAGCTTGTACCTGATGAGAAAGGAAAGACCCAAGAGATGGCAGAGAGCTCCCTCTGTTTCATCTGCCCAATTTTTTGGTCTTGTTTGAACAAAAATTTCTCAGGCAGATGTTAGTTGTGTGCAGCCATGGTGTTCTTAAAATACACAAGAAATATACAATGAAGACCAGCAGTGGAAAAAAAGACTACAGAGTACAGCTGAATATATAGTGTATTATTTTAACTGCTTTTCCAAAAAGACTGTGTTTTCAATAATAATCTGCTTTGTTGAAGCAACTCTTAGATGAGAGCTGCAAAATGCAGTAGACAAATTGTCTCAACATGTCTGCGGGGTAGGTAAGTACTATGAATCCCATTTTACAAGGCAGAAATCCAAACATCAGAGAGCTGAGAACACTGTTTTCCAGCTTTGGTGTTACTAAATGACTGTCAGAGCTAAGAGCATTGTATTAAATTTCACCCCCTCAGTCCAATTTAGTCTTTTGCCTTTCCAGCAGGAGGTTTGTTAGAACTTCAACTTTTCCAGTCACAGGTTATAAAATGGGCAAAGGCAGAGTACGAGATGCGGCTGGTCGTTCCTGAGATGAACAGTGTGTCTCTGAAGTTAATCGTAAGCCCCTAAGTTAAACATGTCATTAATATGTCAGACTGGATGTGGACTTCTTTCTTTAAGTTCCTCAACCTGAAACCTACGAGCACATCTCTTGTCTAAGTTCGTAGAGTGTGGACGAATTCCCCAGGAGCTTATGGCCTTAATAATATTAGTAGTTTCTTTTTTGCTGTTGTTTGTTTGTTTTTAATCACATGCATGCCAGGAATTGATTACTGGGAATGTGTAGTCAGCAATGTTACTTCATCCAGTGTCTTTGAGAGCGATACTTCAAAAATACAAGGATCTAATAAGAAAGTTAAGTTTATGATGAAAAAAGAAGCCTATAAAGCAGTCTATGAAGGGTAAAAGTCTAAAAGCAATTTTCAGTGCTCAGAATAAATGTTCTTGTTGGAACAGGATGTATATTGAGGTGAACTTGTTTAATGGGTTGGAGATGTACCTTAATTGACATTTGTTAGGTCCTTTGTTGCTTGAAAGAGACAAAAGCTGTTGTTTTGAATACCTTAGGTTCTGTTAATGCCTGTCAAGCTAAGGCCATCCTGCTCTTTGTTGTATTTATGACAGCTTCCCCTGTCTGAACTTGGAGATGCACCCACTCACCACTGCCAGCAGCCCCAGCCACTGCCGCTGAGAGGAATGCGGAGGCTGCCCTGGCATGGAGATAGTCACACCTTTCTGCTCAGGAAGTGCCCTCCAAAACAACAGCTGGTGCAGCAGCTGCATCCCCAAGGGGCTGGAGTGGGCAGGGATACTTGCACTTCGAGCATCCTGAACAGTAATGCTTTAATGAGAGGCAGAATTAGGGACAAAGAGAAGAGCCCTTCTTGTCATTCTGTCTTCATTTAACATTTGTGAACAATTGGGAACAGTCACACTTTGGAGTCATGCTTTACTCTCATGAGAATTACTAAGTCTTAGTCCTTGTATAAAATCAGCTAAATTAATAGTTATTGCCATTGCCCACGCTTTACTCTTCTGTACTGATGAACAGAGAAACTGGGCAGCTGGATGTGGTAGCTTTGAGTATTGGATTTCTCCAGTGTTGGATGCCTAAAACTGAAACTCAATGGGTGGCAAGTTAGTGGGAGGCATTGCCTTGTCTTCAGATGTTGTTGAAGAAACTCCTGAGGAGGCAAATAAAAGAATAATTTGATTTTGAATGTCTAACTTCTTTTATGACTAGTTTGGGTCTCTCTAGCACTTTTTTTGGAGCTATGTAGTTAATTCTAAAGTACTTTAATGCAAAGGCACCAGAAGCACTAATGAGCCATTAGCTCATTAATATCACCAGGAGAAAGTAGAAGAATTAGCAAATTCCATGGTGGGAAACCACAGCCAAAATAAATACCATCTCTGTGGAATCACATGTGCTGCTAACACCAAGACCCTGTGACAATATAGCCTTTTGAAAATGTATGTTTCATAGATGAAAAAATGAACCAAGGAGACAGCTGGTGAATCTTTCAAGAAGCTGTACTGCTGCATTAAACACTAACATTGCACAAATGTAGCGTGCACAAGTAAGGACTGCGAGCACAGAGACTGCAAGGCCAGACAAATGCCAGCTCTGTCTGTGTTACCAGGAGCTCAGAAAACTCCTGTGTTCAGAAAGTCTTGTGCTGGGAAGGAAAAATGAGCTGGGAAGTAACAATGGTGATAACAGGATTAAATGAGGCAAATGTAAACCACAGTTCTTCAGTTGATCCTGGCCTGTAGCACCAACATCGCTTGGCGGAGTTTGATGCAGAGATATCTTCTCAGAAGTTCATTCCAAAAATCAAGGTGATCTGGAGCTAAAACAGGGCTTTCTTTTCCCCTTGAAAGTCATATTTACACAGTACCTAAGTGAGATTAGTACCTCAAAACAATTGCCCATGATAATTAGTAGTTTGGGGCAGGGGTTCCCTAGTCCTTTATAAAACCTCTGAGTACATTTGTACTCTTTTGGCTTACTGTCAAGAAACCTGGGCAGTGCTGACCTTCGTGCAAGCATGTATTGGTGGCAAGCCCATAGGAGCCAGAGAACAGCAAATATCGACCACCTTGTGTCAATAGAAAAGCAAGTGCCCACTAGCTGTGGGTAGATGAAATTTTATTTTCAAAATAAACACTGGGTGTATTCTTTCTGCTCTCAGCTCAACTCTGTGTGTTGGTGCTAAGAGTCTGAAATCCCTTCTCCTGCAGCTTGCCTTGAAATTTTGGACAAGTCAAATTCTCTGGGATACACAGGGTCTGGGCAGGCACCACACACATTTCTTCTTCTTCTGACCACCTATGCTATCTCTCAAACTGTCTCATGGAACTTCTTTGGGGGTGTGCTACTTTACCCTTTGGATGCTCTGGAAAAAGCTCTACAGGGCATGGGCACTTCTGAAGGTGATCTAGAGCTCCAGCATGAAGATTCACTACATTCTCTGCCCCCTTTGGAAAAGAAATGTCTGTGAGTTGCTGTGAAATCACTATTACTTCAGATAGGTTAAGGCAAAACACCATCAGAAGTATTCCTTTACAGCATACACAGCAGGCAAAATAGTCACAGATATTCATGTGCAAGTAGAATAAAGTAGTTCACTTGGAAGGGAGTTGCAATGGTCAGCAAGTCCAACTGCAATTTAGTTGGAAAAATGTGCTTGGACCTCTGAGATCTCATCTTGACGTGCCCTCTGGCTGGTGCTCTCCTGACTCGCCGCTCCGTGGGGTGAGGCCACCTCCGTGGTGCTCTTGGACATGCTAATGGGGTTGCACAGTGGTAGGGGTTAGGCTATCTGTCTGTGCTGACTTCGTTTTTTTCCCCACTGTTGACAGGTTGTTTTCACTGGATCACTTCTTTCACCCTGTGGATTATGGGGCTGCACGAATGCTTGAACTGACACCAGCGAAAGGGCAGGTGAGGGCAGGATGGGACAGCAGTCCCACACTGGCTTATCAGCTCTCTGAAATCATGACCTCACTGTGAGCATTTCTGCCTGAAACATCTCCTCATTTGGAGCCAAATATTTGGTGTCTGTCTGTACCAACAGAGATACTTGATGCAATTGTCTAAGTGAGTTAGATGTACGTAATCGCTGACTGGCTCTTGATGGAGAGCAGACATAAGAGTGATTTGTCACTTTGAGACAGCTTTTTGTTCAGGGATACAGTGATAGGTGGCAATCTCAGAGGTGTGGGGGCCAGCTGCAGGATGAGGTTCAAGCTAAATGTGGGGCTCAAACTCTCTGCCTAACCCCAGAGACCTTCCCTTCCAAACAGATGTGAAGAGTGCTGGCAGCTGCCATGCACTGAAGCTTGCACAGGGTTATGCTGCTGTCTGCTGAACAGTGAAGGGGCACATATGTACAAACACAGGCACAGAATCCTTGCAAGATAGAAATTACATTTCACCACATATGATTTAATTGCCAGTCACATCAGCAGGTTGTATTTCTTGATCATCTTTTTATTGCTTGTTGAAGTCTCATGGATTCCTAAATCCTGTTCTTGAGAAAATCTGGTAAATCTGATTTAGTTTCTGCCATCTAGACAGTACCCATGAACATCACAGACAAGGCTTGCCAATGAAACCTAGGGAACTACGATGTTCATGATTTTCTTTTCTCTAGGGAAAACTTGTGCTTTGAACATGAAAGGTGAGAAATATTAAGGGTACTGTGAAGATGATGATTTTTTCTAATTCCACATAAAATGATTGACCTCAATAAGGTTTGATGAGAAACAAAGGTACTCCAGTACTTTATTTCTAATGTGTTGCATTCGTCAAGGGTGGCAGAAAAGATTTGGAGAGGGGTGCTGCTGGAATGGCAGCCCTTGAGAGGCTTGTTCAGGTTCACAGCAGATAAGCAGATGCAATACACCCAGTATTTCCTCAAATCAGGCAGGCTAATGAGGTGACAGCTGTATACGGGGCAGTGCAACTCCGAGGTACAAACTAGTAATAAACTCTTGAACAATACAACTTGTGTCACAAAGAGAGAAAAATACACCTCAGTGATGTATGTTTTGTGAGGGATTTGGAAAATAAATATGAAACACACCTGAAACGTGTGAAATGGAAGAAAGTGTTCCAAGAGAACCAATTTCACCTTAAAGTGTACCAGCTGGCAGCCCAAAACCCACGCCAGCTAGTGGCATGGCTGTAACCTCACTGCTGCCTCTGTCTGGGCTTCTGTGGGTTTTACAGGTTAGCAAATTTATGGTTACATAACTTTTCCTATTTTAAACAAGCCAAAGTGAACAGGCAAATGCTGGCCAAAAGGATGCTACTGGATAAATGAAATACTAAAAAATAGTGAAGTTACAGGGAATTAAGTCAAAATTCTGTGAAAACTATAACCTTAACTGCTGTAACAGAGAAAAGTGAGACCTGAACAAATGTTGAAAAAATATTTTCTTCTTTCTTTGCAACGGTTCAGCTAATGAGTGATTCAGCCTCATATAAGATACATCTAGATGGGGCATAATAAATGTGAATCACTATAATGAATTTTCAAATTTTCTGTGGGACTCTTTTCCTTATAGAGTCTTTGTATTGGGAAAGGAAAAGAGAGAAGGAAAGGGAAAAATTTGCATCAGAATTCCTACAGCTATAAATACGGATGAGATTATGCAAACTGCAAGTAAATGTCATTTGCCTTCCTTTGCATAAATGTGTGGAAAGAAGGTGGTAAGAGTACATACAAGGCGATCTTCATAGGAGAAGAAAAGTGTAAGACTGTGGTAAAAAAAGACCAGACACGCTACAGACATGGGATCTGTGAAGAAACAACAAGTAGGCAGAGATTTCCATTGCTGTAGCCTTTTGGAGAGGGTTGATTCCGCAGCCGTTCAGTGTCTGATACGTGAGGCACATGGCGATCACACGTACCTGAGGATGTTGTTCCTGGGCCATGCAGGTGTTTGCCAGGTCACCTTTGCACTCCGCTGGAATGGCCACCCATGTCTGAACACTGGGTCGTAAAACTGATCCTCTCAGCCCAGGATTATTTTATGGAGCCAGAACAGACACCCAACCTGTACTGCTCTTGAAGCCTGTTTATCTATCTGGGAACTCTAGAGGGTGATAACACTTTCATTTCTTTTGTTCTAATGCTCTCCAAAAGTTCTCTAATTTTTCCTTTCCTTTCCAGTTCCCAAGTTTGGGACTTGGAATATCTCTTCGTTTTGAAAAACAATCATAAAATGGCTTGGGCCACAGCTGAGTCATTCTCTAAAGTTTATTGATTTAAAAAAATCGACTGTCCAGTTAACAAAAATCTGCTCTCCTTAGATTGGGTGATTCCCATTTAGTTTAATGTGGAATGCATTTAACAGTTGAATACATTACCTTTATGTCCCAAATATGATGCCAAGTTTTACTTGTTTTCTGTACTGAAACTCTCTTGGGGTCAAATGACTTGCTTTTGTCTCCACCCACTCCCACATCGAAAGCGATGGTCCTGTTCTGACAGGAGAGCTGACTGCGCCCATACCGAGCACTTCTCAGGATCTGGCCTGCACATTAAAATTTCATGTCTGAAAGCAGCTCTGGAAAGACAATGGCAAATCAATCTGTTCTGAGGAAGATGAACACCTGGCACCACATTTAAGACAGGAGAGGGTAGCGGTCAGGTGCAAGGCCTTGTTCAGAGGATCCTGCAACAGGCTTCATCCTTGGTTTCTGCTTGCTTTCTGTCTCTTGAAGAGCAAATGAAAATGTATCTAGTGAAATGAGGTTCCTAGAAAGAAGTTCGAATTCCAGATGGCTGATACCACCCAGGCACCAGCTGTGAGGAGGCAATAAAGTCTGCTTTTAAAAAGAAGTTGGCAGTGCCAAGCTGCTATTGCAGCACTTTGGGGTTTTGCTTCTGCTGCGCTCAACTGGTTTTAAGGGCCACCCATGCTGAGGGTCTGTGCACAGTCCCTGGTATGAGTATCCTCCTCTTGACTGCCATTACAGCATGTAGCATGTACCAAAACAAATGTTATTTTGTTAGAAGTGAAACCTTTGTCAAGCAATACCAAGGAGCAGCCAAAAGTCACCCAGGCACTGGAAATGTTTTCCATGCAGGCAAGAGCTTGCAACTCTACGAGAGACTCCACAGTGGTCTCTAGAAGGTGAGAGACTGCTTTACACAGATTTCACCTCATTTTAAATACCTACCATCTTTACTCTTTTATATTGAAAATATGCATTGACCATGATGTACAGGGACATGATGACTTCTGGATACTGGCTGGTGGGATAGGGAGGGGGCAGGGGATGAGGGGACGTAAGAGGCAGGACCTCTTTTTGCAGAAATGTCTGACTGTGTCCTGAGGAGATGTGGGGAGGGAGGAAGGATACAGGGGAAAAGAGCAAGCAAGAACCTTTGTGAGCCTTTAGCTCCCGGTCTGTTTCTGGTGCTACTGTACCCTGAGGAGCGGCTGAGGGAGCTGGGGCTGTTCAGTGTGGAGAAGAGAAAGCTCAGGGGAGACCTTATTGCTCTCTGCAACTACCTGAAAGGAGGCTGTAGTGAGGTGGGGGTCGGTCTCTTCTCTCAGGTAACAGTGATAGGACGAGAGGTAACGGCCTCAAGCTGTGCCAGAGAAGGTTCAGGTTGGATGTTACGAAAAACTTCTCTGAGAGAGCGGTCAGGCATTGGAACAGGCTGCCCAGGGAAGTGGTGGAGTCTCCTTCCTTGGAGGTGTTCAAAACACGTGTGGATGTGGCACTTGGGCACAGTGGTGTTGGGCACAGTGGTGTTGGGTTGACGGTTGGACTAGATGATCCTAGAGGTCTTTTCCAACCTTAATGATTCTATGATTGTGAGTCAGTGCTTGGTGCAGGTTAGGACCTGGTCTGGAGAGCGGTACGGCTGCATGCTCAGTGCCACAGCACTCACATCCCATGGTTGCACTTGGAGCAGCGTATGCCACTGCCTGGTGACACGGCTGGTCACGTAGGAGAAGATTGCAACAGCTAGGCGTGCACGCTTATATGCAGTTGCATGTGTGATAGGATCTCTCGTGTCTTTGCTAAACACAGCTTAGCTATGGGAAAGCAGGTTCCCCCTGAGTTACCAGGTTTGTTGAATGCAAGACCGTTTCATGGTACAAAGCAACCGAAGGTATGGGACAGATTCCTAAAAGAAAGTAACTGGGACAAAAAGGATTGTGAGGTTCTCTTCTGCTGTTACTGTTGACACAAAAACGTTACGCTTTGAAAGAATACACTTCCATCCTTCCCGGCTCAGAATGTCTGAAAAAAGTGAGTTTTTGAAGTATTACACAACATATAGAGCATGCTCTGTTGTTCTTTAAAAACAGTTTTCTTCGTTTTTCCCTACTCAGAATAACTCATTTCAGTGTTTTCAAAACAGGACTTTACCTTTCTGTTTTCACACAGTGTTGATAAGCATAAAGATTCACCTTTTTTTTTTTTTTTTTTCCCTTTTTTAAGGAAGCTTAAAAGCATTTGTATTCTAACCATTTTACCTTAAATTAAATGTTTCAGGCTGAGCTGAAATATTGTCTGCTTTTCCTTTTTATATTGTTTATAAAAAGATAACTTTTGTTCTGATAGAGCCAGTTCAGGTCCCCTCTGCCTCCAGTTAGAAACTCAAAGCTAAGAGTATTTGCAAGATTTAAGTGAAAATTAGTAACTATTCCTTAGACATTGGGTGAGATCTTTAACTGGATTTGAGCATTATATTCCTACTGAAGTCAAAGGAACCAGACTGATTTATACCAGATGGTTATCCGGACCTCCAAGGGGAATATAATCAGCATCAGGGATTAAATTTGCCATTAATACATGAAGATCTGTTTACATCAGTGGAATTACATCTGTGCTTCCTCATAGATAAATTTTGCCCTGACGTCGTCATCCTTGTGCTGCAGGATGTAGTACAAACTAGTAACAGAAGCCCAGGAGGTTTTTGCTGGAGCAATGCTCAGCCTCTGGGCCCAAGATTTACTCCAGTGTTCATGTGATTCTGGATTTTAAAAAGCTTGTCAGCATCTGTTCATTTTGTGTGCTTGTGCCAGGACTGTGCGTGAAGATGAGGATGGAACAAAATGAAGGGGAAGATGATTGTTTTAATTGATTTTTTTTTTTTTTTTTGGATGGATGGACACAACAGTAAAGAAATATATATATACAGATTACTGTCGAAGTAATGCTATACAATAGGGATACTTCGCGTGGCCACCAAAATGACCACTGGTATGAACAAAACGGTGGGGAAAGACTTCCTGAGCATGCACTCGCATAAGGAGGGAAACTGTTGCAGTCTGGAAAATGAAGCCTCTGATTTACGAGCATGAAGGACTTGAAGTCAATTTCTCCAGTGACTTTGACAGTTCCTCTGGTTTTGAGGAGATAGAGATTTTCAGGCTGGCAGTATGCACTGCCTTCCAAAGCTGTCACTGATCTTTGATTCGTATCTTCAATATTTTTCTTTTTGGATCAGTTAGTGCCATTAAGTGCTTGCCTGTCTGGGCTCGGTATGTAGCAGCTTGTTGCCTCCAGGGAGTGCTTGTCCTACATCCCCTAGATGAGGCTATGGTTCCGCTTCTGTCTTGCCCCTGACTGACTGAGTTTTAAAACCTACTCAGGTGTTAGAGCTGTGCCTGGACCTTCTGGTGGTGTACATGTTCAGCCCAATGCAGGTGTCCTAAACTTGTGTTGAATCTGTGTTTGTAGCAGGTGAGGCACTGAGCACGTCATTTTGGGTTGGTGATGCTGGATGGTTCTTGTCTGTCTGAATAGCACGAGACTTTCTTCCACCATAGCATTCAGCCCTTTTCCGAATCAATGTCAGTTATTTACATGCTTGAAATGATTTAAAATGACAAGCATGGTGGAAATTGTCTAGGATTTATAATATGCTGTGAATTATTTCAACTATTTTTAGCAGGATCACGTGGAAACACCCTGGTGGCTTTGGTTATCCATGAAGCAAGTACAATTGTGCTTCCGTATCTTGCAGGGAGATCCTTATGTGAAAAGAACGAACTAGCATACAGCTATACAGTTGATATAAACAAGTAGGTGACCATATTTGGGGTAGATATTATTTGAAAAATTTGGAGCTGCGTTTGTTGAAGGCAATGACAACTTTTAAAAAGACTGTTTTCCTAATAGGCCTGGTACAAAGAGACTTTCTGGCTGAATGTGAATTCTTGCAGGGAGATGTTGATCCTTTATCTAATGTTTGTTTTATCTTCTCCCTACCAGAGCATATTGCTGGTATGCAAGTAGATTGCTGTCATATGTCCCTAGATAGCTGATTCATAGAGGAGTTCTACAGCTTCTTGGTAGGGAAGCTGTATGTGTTTGCTTCTAATAACATCTGTGCCTCTTGTAGTTTGTCTGAGGGAGGCTGGTTTACTTGTAAAATCATTTACATGGGTACTATTTTTCCAATTCTTCAACTATATTAACAGTGCTAAGGTTAATGCTTTCTCATTCACTCCCTTTGCTTAGGTAAAGCATTTGCTGAGATGAAACACTGATGTGAATCTGGAGTAACTTTGGGGATTTTTTTCATAGTAACGCAATTTCAGAGAAACTACTGGAAATGCTACCTTATGCTGCCTACTTCTTCATCTTGCAGGCAGCAACAAGAAGAGGACCATAGGAAAAGAGTGAGCACTGCTGGAGTGAGATGGGGAACAAAAGTTTTCCAGTGTGGGTGGATAACTGTGGATCTGCAGCATTAACATAGATATTGGATGAAAATGAATTTTAGTCAGCCTTCTAAATGTTCTCATAATTCCTGCAACCCACGCGGGGGCATGACCTATGCTATATGCCTGGGGAAAGAAGTATCTCACGCTGCCTGGGCCAACCATTCCAGTGACTTCTAGGTGACCTGATGGGACTTTTTGCTGCAATACAGGCAGGACTAGAAAATTTTCACTGCTCTCCTCACAGAGTTACAAACCTTTGCTGGCCCAAGGAAGCAGGCAGTATGGGTGAAGGTGCTCTTCCTGGTGCAGGCAGCCTTTTTTGTTTTAGGAACCGCTGTTCATCCCTTGCTTGTGGTCAGAGCTTTTAGGATAAATAATGCTTTTCTTAATGTTACCAGTCTACCAGCTGTGCTTGTGTTATGGTCTCCCCCTGGGAAGGGCAGGATATCCCCAGAGGACTGGCACATATGTGCCTCTCAAAGGAGGATTTTGAGGGAGTGATGGTGGGTCCCACGGGAAGACACAGCAAAGGAGGTCCCTGAACATCTGAGCCCGCTGTGCTGGAGGCCAGCAGAAGGGCTTTGCAAGGTGTGCATCCTCTGGGCCTGTCCTGCTGAGGTCAGGGGAAATTACGTCCATGGGTGGAAGACTGGGCCTTGGTGCATTTCAGAGTGGAGATCTTGCATGTTTGTCTCCTTACAGAAACCTGGGCCTTATCCAGTGCAGTGCTGTGTGTGCCAATTTAACCTAAGGCTTGCTATTGTCAGAGCTTGCTTGCTTGTGCAAGTCCCACTACCTTTCTACTTGAAATGGCTAACTTCATAATAGAGAGCTTTTTAAGCATTAACAGGGTTTTTGAAGAAGATCTTGACAAAGAAACAAGAGTCCTTTAAATGTCTGCCTTCCTGCAGCGGTGAGGACACAACCTTGGGAGTTATTTAAAGTAATATATTTTTAATTGCATCTTCTGGCTGAGAGAGGCATTGGGATCTTCTGTATAATCCCTTTCAAGGTGACCTTTGCACAGCTGTGTTGTCTGGACGAGCCATGGTGTCACTGTTAATGAGGGCACTCATTGGAAAAACAGCCTCAGCTGGGCTGGGTCTGCTGGCTCCCTGTGGAATTGTAGTGGTTGTGAAGGTGTTGGTGTGCCTGAGCAAGGAAACCTTGATCTCATGGGAGGTATTGTTAAAGTTTCTGTGGTGCTTGGATCAGACAAGGCTTCCTCATGAGGTTTTTGGATGAGGAGCTTAAGGGATGCACAGACAAGTGGGGCTCTGCTTCTTCCCTTGCCTCATACAGGCTGAATATTGTGCTTGTTGCTGTCCTGTGGTCTTCAACCAGAAAGTCACCTTCAAGGTTCCTGGGTGTAAAGTGAATGCGTCTGTTGCTCCAGAGTCTATCATGCAGTCTTAAAGGCTGACCTGGAGGCAGAATTTCTCCTCTCTACTAAACTAGTTTTACATACCAAAACTACCTCAGGGCGGGTGTGTACCAGCTGGGGAGCATGGTTTCCTCAGCTGCTGGTTTTGGCCAACCATACACCTCTAGTTAAGGCCAGTGGCTATGGAGAGGTAAGCAAATGAGAACAATGCATTCCCATTCTTTGCTCTCTCTTCTACAGGAAAAAAAAAAAAAAAAAAAAAAAAAAAAAANACTCCAAGAGAAGTTCCTGACCTGCAGCTTCCCAGCTGCTCTCTGACCACACTGCCAGCTGATGGCTGCCGTAGGAGCCCCTGGAAGTCAGCCGGTGAGTGAGCCCCATTCCTGTTGACAGACGTCCACCTTGCAGCCTCTGCAGCTGGCAGCCTCTGCGGCAGCACAGCTCAGAGCTACAGAGCTGATGGAGCAGGAAAAACAAACAGCCCTCGCATCACAGGATGTGACTGCCTTGCTTCCATGATTCATATCCTGAGCTGCAGTCCTCTGGACCGGTGCAGCCCAGTGGCCAGATCCTTGGCCCACTGGTTTCTCTTTGAGGTCCAGGAGGCTTTCTGATATTTCTCTTATTTATGAGGAAACTGCTTCTGGTCTGATTTTTCTGGAACTCCAGCTCCTGGCTCTCTCGGAGATGAGAATTTCTGCCTCGGTGAGAGCTCTCAAAGGGGCTTTGTGGTGCTGCCGGTGCTACCTGGGATTGTGATGTAGAAGTCATTCGAAGTGGAGACAGCCTCATCTCACAGCGTTTCCTGTAGGGCCAATCTGAGCATTCGTGAAGAAGTGTGGTGAAATTTCTGGTGAAATGTTCATCCAGTGTGCACTTGTACTTTGTGCAAATGTCTCCTTCCCCCTACACTCTCTTTTCCCTCAGCTTTTCATCCAGATTTGGCATGTTCTGGCTGCTGAATTGTTAGGGAATTTTATCAGGGTGCTTTTGGGGTGGGGCCCCTTTGGGAACACCAGCTTCCTGCTAGCCCAGTGACACATCTTGCTTTCTTTCACAGCATCTGCGTGCCATCCAGGTAGCCTTTGGTTCCTTCTGAATGACCAGGAATCTCCCAGATGCAAACTTGTCTGCTATCCCCCTTATCTTCCTGAATAGCAGCCCCCACTATTTTTGGCCCAGGGAACATGCTGAGAAGGACGAAGGTGTGTGATGCTTGTCACTGATGCCTGCAAAATATGAGTGCTTATAGAATACTCACCGTGTCAGAAGAAAGCAGCTTTATCTGGTGTATCACTGCCCAAACTCAAGTTCAGAAACACGCAGCTGTCTTTTTTCCACATCTCTGCAGCCTAGAAAACTGAGGATTCATCAATTTCCCTGAAAATAGATAATGTTATGGCCATTTTTTCTGATTTCTTGCAGTTCTCCTTTTAGCAAGACTAAACCCCTGCAGCTTTCAGGAGGTTCCTCTGCACCTGACAGAAGTTTTATAGCCTGTTTCCTTGTCCCTAGCTAAGTTTAGCTCCTGGTTTTCCTTCATCTCATCCTCCAGGCAGATCTCACAGGAAGTTAAGCTGCTTATGTTTTCTTCTTGCCTGCATCTAGTAGTTCATAGTGATGAAGTTTTATATCAGATTGATGTGAAAAATATTGAGAGAGAAGAGGAAAAAATCCTTTTCAAAGCTATCGTGCCATTGAAATACTCACAGCAGAAGGCTGAATGGACGTGCTAGCCCAGACCAAGGAGGCTACAAGGGCAAATCTCACAGTCTCTGTAGGGCTATGGGTCTGCCCAGACCCCTGGTGAAGTCTAGGGCCCTTGTAGGGTGATTATGTTTGCAAAACAATTGAATGGGACAATTTTTAGGGTCACAAAAAGTTCAAGAACGCCCCAGTGTGATTACACGACATAGGCTGAAAAAAAGCCTGCCTGGAGCAGAACAGGAGATCAAAAAAAGATTTGAGCTCTCCCAGCAGTTTACTATCTCAGATAATCTTCTTCTGTGACATTAATTTCCCTGGGCAGAAGATTAAGCACTTTTAAAGGAATTATACTGATTTTAGTTTCTGCTGTCCTTGCATATTACTGCAATTATCTGTGCAGTCTCTCAGTTGCCCTGCTGCCATCACAGAGCCGAAAAGGTTAATAATGGTTCATCCAAAAATTACTAGATCTGTATGTGTGTGAGGTACATCGCTAGCCCATAGAATTAGCACCTCTGATATTTATATGGAATTAAAATCATACCAGTGTACAAACAAGGTCTGGTCACCACTTATCAGGGTCATTTTGTGGTAGTTTTGAGATGAGACATGCTGTTTTTTTCCATTGGGTAAATTCCACTTCACTTGGACAGATTCCTCCAGCGGTTCATTTAATGGACAAGGCAGCATCTTAAAGGTTGCACGCTGCATTGCTGAAGAAAAATGCATCTGATCTGTGGTCAAGGTGTGACAAATCCAGGGCAGCATTCAGAGAGACATCCTGGCTACCACCTGGGCTAAATGGATAAAGTGAGGAACTTTAATTCCAAAAGCAGGGTTGGCGGTAAGGAGGACTTGTATTACTTTTTCTCATGTCATGACATACACCTTTTTAGATTGCACCCCTTGAAAGTGGAGCAACCACAGTCTGCACTAATGCTAGAAACAGCTCTATCAGCTCTATTACTAGAGCGCCCCGTGTTAGTATTGCTGCAAGTCACTGTGTTGTACAGCGTGGATCTGGTTTTGCTTGGCTCCAGCACACGAAGGGTGGCCCAGCTGTGCTGTCTGGAGGCCCTCAACTCCAGGAGATGCTCTAACACTCACCAAGAGTTTTGAAGCTCTGTTAATTGACACTAAACCAATTGAATTTAATGAGAGTCTTTCCACTGACATCATGGCTGTGATTTATACCCCTAATACATAACTCATTGTTTCAAATGTGACTCTTGATGCCTTCATCCAGCTCTCCTAGTCAAGTACGAATAAACAGAGAGAGAGGAGGGAAAAAAAACCACAAACCACAAGACATGTTTAAGAGATTTCTGCGTGTTTGTTAGAGGCCCATCTTTACTAATGCCAAGAAGCAGTGGGAAAGAGTGTCTTCTGCCTTGGAGATGGGAATCTGCAGGACTCCTGCAGCCAGCACGCCTCAGCGATGTGTTAGCTCCTGCCTGAGAAGCGACCTGAGCCTTGCGTGCTACACCTAGACCACTAAGAAGGTTAATGGACTCGCCTTAGAGTCAAAAACCTTGTGTGCTTATGGTAATTAAATCTGTCAGTCCCTGTATTTTCTGTCTATTTTTAGTCTGGTTTTCCAGGGAAATGAGGCTTATACAGTCGCAATGGCTGTCTGTCCATCTGTTGGTCCCCCCCACTCCTCCCCGTGACTTTCAAACTGTCAGCAAATTTCAGCCAATCTGGAAAGACAAGGAAGCATCTCAGAGACATTACGATGTGTATGAATTTCATGAGGACTGCTGGAAACCTACCAAAGACTCGATTAATGTCCCCTCAAGGTAAAGCTGCAATCGCTCAGCCACTGCCCTTTCTATTTCCCCAACTAGCAGATGTACAAAAACCATCTGCCCATCGGCCAGCGAGTGGCTTTAACCCAGCCTCAGCACATGCTGCTTCTTGCTCACTCCAAAGTGATGGGAAAGGTTTTGTGGGAGATGTGACTAGAGATTTGCAAGGGATGTGAGAAGCTGAGGGGTGTCATATGGGAAGTGGAAATAAGTGAGAGCACCGTGGTGAAGGGGTGATGGCAACAAGGGAGAGGTCTAGAAGGTACTGCACTCTGAGAGTTTTTCAGGGATATGGCTGTTTGGAGGAGTAGCAAACACCAGAAAACTTGGGACTATTGTAGCGGTGGCAAGGGCTAAGGTGGGTGGAGTGATCCTGAAGCTGAAGGGAGAAGATGCTGGGAAGAAAGCGAGCTAGGGCCAGTTGTAGTGCAAGATACTGAGTTTTGTTATCTCAGCTGCTCACAGAACAACTCGCTTTATCAGGCCCTTTGTTAGCAAGGTTAGAATAGGGAATGATTGAAGTTATTTAGAAAATATGCTCTCATGATTTCTTTTGGGTTTTGCAATTATTCTGACAGAGATAGCAGTTCTTTTTCACAACACATCATGGTCAGAAAACATATCTGCCTCCTGCATTACTCGCAGCACCCATTAGGTTTCTTTGAATCCTGGACTTCATTTTTCTTAAAAAGATGATTGTTTTGCTGTGCCCACGCCACTGAGACAGAGCTGCACTGATTAAATAGAGGCTTTGTGAGCGTTCCTTGTGTGTGTGAGGAGGAGCCTTCTTTACAGCTATGTGAAAGCTTACACTCACTTGGATGGCAGTCAACATGCCTTGGTAGATGAAGCATTGGCTGTCTGTGTATCATTAAGGAGCTCGAAGAGTCAATTCAGTCCAGACAGTAAACAATGAATTGCTGACACTTTCAGCTCTGCTGGGGCTAAAAAATACCAGTGCACACATCTGAGTCCTATCAGTGGAAACACTCAAGTATTAGATTCTTTTGGTGACGGTTGCATTTTTATTGTGAATAATCTGATGGGAGCCTGATGGTGTCCAACACATCCATTCTTGCCTTGTGATTCTTTTGCCATCTGAAATATTGTTAGTTTTAATGACATAATTATCCTTTAGATATTCAGTTAGATGTGTGGGTAGAGTTTTTTCTTTTTTCTTTTTTTTTTTTTTTTGAGTTATAATTAGTTTCCCTGAGAGGCAGCAGCTTTAATGCTTGGGTAGTTTTCTGAGAAGCTGGGACTGAAAGAAGCTTTTGGGAAATGACAATTATATGTCCATGGTTTTTATTTGATTTGCTTTATTTCAGTCTTTGTCTAAGCTGAAATCTCTTGTTGACTGGCAGAAGATGGATTGATTCAGTGAAATTAAGCAATTTCAGCCCTCCCCCCAAAAAAAGAAAAAAAAAAAAGAAAAACATACAAAGAACTTGTATGACTGAAAATAAAGTTCTTTTCTGAATTTATACAAAGTACTTAGATAGAAAAAATGAGCACCCCTTCCCCCCTGTCCCCAGGGCACTGATTGGCCCTGAGACTGTTTTTTTTGCTGAACTTTTATGGAAGCTTATCTCAACAGAAAATTTTATAATAGATGTGTGTGCTGTGCAAGGGAACAATATCCTTCAAAGTAAGATCAGTACAGATTATTCATCATCAGCATTATCTAACAAGATGAGACTACTTAGTGTATCTTGGGGGGGGGGCGGGGAAAAAAAGGAAAAACAAAAGGTTGTTGGCTTGTAAATGACCTTGTAGTCTTCTCCTGTGTTCTCTCTCCGTGGTCAGCCTAAGGCGATCCATGCCTGACTCTGGGGCTGTTGCACCCACACGGGTGGAGAAGGGCTCTGCAGTGGGTTTATAAGTGCTGTCTGTGGAAACTTGTCACAAATCATACAAGTGGTTACCTTGGGAAGCTTAATATGTGTGGTTACATACTGCCTGTGTTATGTCCTGGTTTTATGCCATCATTAGGAAACAACAGAGAATGATTTTCATGAGGTTTACAGAGGGTTTGTTGTGGGGATGGACCAAGGTAAGGACTCCCCAGCACCAATACAAAAAAAAACCAAACAAACAACTGTGATTTTGCCTGTAGTTTATGGTACCATTCTGAAGCAGAAAAATCTGAGGAAGATAGCTTGGGCAGCATCTGAAAAGTCTTGAATATTCTGCCTGGGTGGGAAGTTTCATTATTATACCAAAGTGGTGACGACAAGCATTTACTTCCCAAGGGAAGGTTAGGTCATGTCTCCCCCACACACCCTTACAGTGGATGATGGGGAGCATCTTCCTCAAAAAAAAGGGGGAAGAGGACCCAGTACGTGATCTGAGTTACCTTGCCCATCCAGTTTCTTTCAGCATCAAGCCGAGCCATGGCAGAGAAACCTGGCCTTCATCACCTTTCTCTCCAAGAAAGCTCATAGCAGCTGGAAATGGAAAAGTCCTCGTAGTCTCTCCTCTCTCTCTTTTTACAGTACATTTGAGAATGATGTGTCCATGCTAGTTTTGCCTGTTTCTTGCAAAGGACTTTCAGTCCTTTAGTTTAAGTGAAATTTTATTCCCAGATGGAAAAGCTCATCTACTGGCAAGGTCAGAGATATAATTTGTTTGTATACATTCAGTGGAACTAAAAAGAACAAAATAAAAAAAAAGAAAGGGAGAGAAGAAAATTCCTTTGCTATCCCGTACTTGTTACTTGTCAAGCTGTGCACCCTATCAGCAAAGCTCCACTCTTGAACAGCCAGGGATGGCATGGCCCCAAAGACCATTGGTAGGAATGAGGAGACACAGTGTCTGTCAGTCTGGCTTGGAGGCAGTGTGCTACATAGTTTTCATTTTCTGCATGCATGATTAAAATTAAAGACCAAAAAAAATCTTGGCTTTAGCAGTGGGAACCGCACAGATGTGAACTGAGTGGAAAGCTGCTTTTTTTTCACTGCTGTGTCACCACTTTCTGTGACCTGAGGATAGATCGGTCTCAGAGCTTTCTGCAGCACAGGTGAAGTTATCATTTTCAACTTATTTAAATGAGTTATCATTTTCAGAAATTATGGAAAAAAAGAATGACATTCAAGGTCTCATGATGTTCTTTCTATGCCTTATTTTGGGTGGCTCTAACAGCTTTTCAGAGACCTGGATCCATTGGAGATTTTCTCTTTTCCTTTCAAGCTGAGGACCCGAAGGGTTTTCCCAAACTGCCCCATACAGCCTTTCCTAGAGCCACGTAAGGCACACACACGCTGTGAGCCCTGTGTGTCGTATGGAATAATGAGTGGATGAACTACATCTACACTTGCATGCTCCATTTGGTCATGGGACTCGCATATGCCATTTTCCTCCCTTGCCAGAGGCCTTATACACATGTGCATATTGCCAGGTTGTGTGACCAAACGCATGTCAGCGATACATATTTCCCGGGGAGGAGAGCAGGCAGCCAAGCAGGGACACTGCAGGTTCCTCAGTGCTGCAGCTTTCTGCCAAGGAACAGAGAAAGTCATCGGCTGCAGATCCAAGCACGTCACACGGTGCCTCAGCGCGAGGTTACTGGGGTGAATAGGCTTGACTTTCACTTCCAAAGAGCTATGTTCACATTTTGGTTTCGGTCACAGAGGGAATTATGTTTAAAGGGTTTTTAATCCCTTGGGAAGCTTTCCAGTCCCTGGGGATATCACTGCTTAATCATGTCCCCGATCCAACACGGGGTCATTCTTTCTCAAGATACGGCTTGTTCAGGAACTTTTATGGGTTTTTGTTTGTTTGCTTGCTTTTCAAATGAGACTGTTTTCCAATTAAATTTGAGGTTCTTTCTGAAAAGTGTCTGATTTCAGAAGGTTGTTGAGAGATTTTCGGTGTAGAAAATGTTGAACATCCTTTAATGTGGTTAAAAGGTTCATGGCACCAGAAAATGCAGCTCAGAGAGGGAGCCAGGTGTGCAAAGGGGAATGGGGAACATGAGGGACACAAGCCACAATTGTCATAAGACTTTCAGAAGAATTTCCAAATTGAAGTATTTTGGATTTTGCTTTTTACATGAGTATCACACGTTTCCTAGTGGAAGGAGGAAGGAAAGTATCTGGAAGGTGGACCCTTTTGCCTGTTTCCCATGCTCAGAGATTTTATCATGCTTTGAAAGAGGAGTTCACCCAGATATGTAAGGAGTGACAGATGTATCGACCCTGCATGGACCTTTACATGTCAGCTCCAGACTCAGCAGTCCTCTGTTTATGATACAATGGGAACTCATTTTGTTCAGCTCCAGCAGCAGCACTGCATTGTATGTTACTGACTTGTTAGGAAATTGGATGATCTGCCTAAAGCTTTAGGCAAGGGACATGTTTTTTAAGCAAGTATGCAGTGTGCGAATGATGCCAGCAATAACAATCTGTAAATTACAGATGAGGTGCATTGAGTGAGCAGTGTGTTATCTCTCTGAATGTTTAAATTTTTGCACATTTTGGCAATTTCTTTAAAGATGGCAGGAGCCGGACTGTCAGCACTGATTTTAGTTTTGCAGTGTTATGGCTTTCTATTTATAATGGACATGAAAGAGGTCCTGAAGGCAGTGTGTCTTGTCAGTGAATTAAAAATCCACTCATATCTGCAGTGTTTGCTTTAATTTAAATATTTGTCATAGTTAATGAAAGATAACCCGAGAAAGAAGGAGCAAGGCAAGTTTCCTGGGTCCCATCAGTTTATTTATGCTGCATTCCTATTTGTGGGCAAAAAAAAACCAACCCAGCATTCTTGTATGTATGGCTATGATGCTCTGTGGATGGCAAAGTGGGTCGTAGTCTGTCACTAAGGGGATTTCACTTCTAGTACCCTCGGATATTAATGTGGAGAGTCTGACCCATCTGATTATAGAGCTCTGACCGGGTTTCCAGCTGCAGAGCTGCCCAAGGTTCCCCGTCACAGGAGACGTGTCATTGCAAATAAAAACCAGGCAAGCTCAAGTCACTTAATAAGCATTATATGTTTCTCTTACTTAGTTCTCAATGTATGTCTCTGGGCAACATTCAGACTCTCCAGTACCTGCTAATTAATTTGTTTTCCTGTACTTCATTGAGATTGGGGTTGACTCTGAGGCCCAAAAGGGAAGAATCTAGCTGTCAAAAAGTGAATGTCTATAATGATCGTAAGGTGTGGATGGAAACCACATAGTTGTCACACAGCAGCTATGACATAAAAGATGCTATTGCTTCCATGCTGTTTCCCATAAGGGAGAGAGATATTTTTGGAGGGCAGAAGATGTGATTATGGGAGACAGCTAAATGGAAACTGTCATTGTATGCTCCATGCACTGAAATGGAAAAGTGTGCTGGAAAAAGGCTGCTAGAAATATTTTAATAAATATCAAGTGCATGGATGAATAACAAAAATATCTGAGCATTAGTTAAACATGGCTGGCTAGCCTGTGCAGCATTGTTCAGCTGGTGAACACAGGATTCAGAGCGGGCAGCAGAGTTTTTCCTCCTAGCCCTGAAACAAGTTTTCACTAAAACCTTGGCAAGTCATGTTTTTGACTGATTTCATGCCCAGCAACATGTGCTTCAGTTTCATCATCTCTAAAATGCTGCTGTTGGCTTGATGTAACTCCCAGACCACTGTCAGATATCGGCTGCAAGTTGTAATAGGACTACGGATAGAGCTATGGTAGTGGGAGAGGATATTCAGTCACTGTTGGTTTTATCCTAACTTGCAGCATCTCTGTGCATACCAGCACTGCACCGTGGGTGCCTTCACTCCCTCTGCGGTCAGTGCACATGGTGAGCTCCACCCGGCTGCTCTTGTGACATCCTGTTTCACCATGACACTTCAGGGAATCGATGGCGCCTTCAGAAGTGCCCTTGAAAAGGTTCAAGAGAAGTAAGTAAATCGATGCTTTAAATGGGTTGCATCATCAAAACTGACATGAATGATGAAGGCAAAGACGGGAATGTGCAAATGCCTAGTAGATGGTGAAGGACAGACAAGAGGAGGCTGATGTACAGCTCATTCAGCATCCATGAATCCCCTGGCTGTGCAGAGAAGGGCTGTGCTGCTCATCAAGCCGAGCACACAAACTGAGGCACAGAAACCAACACGTCAAGCCTCCTTGTAGCCAGGGAAGTCACGGGGAGGTGGTGACAGTCATGTGCGTGACAGACTTTTCCAGTCCCCCTTGTGTAAGCACAGATATACCAAGCTATAATCTCTAGGCCTGCACTGGAAATACAGACAGCCCTTCCCCGGGATGCAGTGGGAGGTGTGGGGGCTGCCTCCTGCTCCTTTTTAGCAAGAGAACATCTCTGCAGCTCCCCATACCACCTCCTGCAAAATGACAACCAGCATATGACTTGGGCTTGAAATCCTTGCAGCTGATGGAAAAACAATTAAGATCTCATTAAAATTCTATGTAGAGAGCCAAGAAAAAGAAGATAATGTCAGAGGAAAGGTGATACGTAGGACAGTATGGAGAATTCTCTGAAGTTAAGCCTGTCATTAGGCGGGAGCACAGAAGGTGCTAATTGTACAGTGCATTTCATTCATCCCACAAAGAATAATTAACACTTTCCCTTCTGCCTTTCCTTTCACTGAAATGAATGGATTCAGTACATATGCTCTTTTCTTAAGGCGGGAGTTGTCATAGCCCAGCTTTGTATGCACAGAGGAATTTTGCTGCTGGATTTCTCCACCTGCTGGCTGTTAAACAGGAATCATTTAGTCACGTGAGGCACTGCGGATTTCATTATCTCTTCTTGTCTGTTGCTGTTACAGAAATAATTGACCTGAGATGGGGAAGCACTGGAACAAGCGTGCACTTGTTTCCAGGTAAGCACCAGCTTATATTCTGCCCTGAGTAAGGAAGGACTGCCCAGATACAGCTCATACCCTGGTAGTGTGGGTGGGGGGGGAGCATGATGCAAACAGGCACTGCTTCATCCCATGTGGGTTGTCAGCAGCCTGGCAGGGTGCTGAGGATTTTTCCTGACGATCTATTTCCAGGCTGATCCAGCTGTTGATTGAGAAACCTAAGTTTTTGCAATGGGTAGGCTCTGACCTGCGTTGCTGCCCTGACCATCAGTCCTGAGCAATGTTATTGTGACAGAGTGACAGCTGTCTTGCAGAGCAGATCTTAGCCTTGCCAGGGTTGCAGACAGCTTCCTGACCTCCCACACTCCTCATGAAATTTAACCAGATATGATAGTCTTTACTTCCTTTTAAAGTGGAGTGAGATATCACTGCAAGTTCCAACACAGATGATGTTCTCCACCCTAGTGGTGACTACACTTCAGAGCTGGAGTGAATGAGCCTTTCTACTTCACAGAAATAATTCAGATTAATTAGCTAAAGATTACAAAGCACTCTGATATTTCTGACAGAAAATGCTATCTCTAAACATAACAATAATGACACTTTACATCCTCTGCTACTTTTGCAGGAGTCTCTGTAAGAGAAGTTATGGTTGTACAAGCTGGTTTGCTTGGTACTCACTGAAGTTCATCCAAATTCGTATCAGAAACCGCCCAAAGAAACTCTCTACCCTTCTCACTTAATCTAAGTATCTTCAAAGATTTGCGAAGCTTGCCTTAGGGTGCTGTGTTCTTGATGCCCGTTACTGGCATAAGTTGACAGCTGGCTGAGGCTCGCTGTAGCTGCAGTGCAAGTGAGGGAGCTGCACAGTGACACAGCCACTCTGTGTCCTGTGTGCATTGCACCAGTGTGGCTAAAGGGAGTCCTTTCCCTCCACAGTAGATGTACTTCTTGTGGGAGCTCTGGGCATACAAGTGTAGGCAGTTGCAAAATACCAGCTTATTTTCAGCTTTGTAGACACCTGCTACCATTTACATAGCATGTGGGCTTTGAAAGTGCCAAGCCAAATTCCTTCCAAATATTTGCTTGGGCTCTGAAGACAAAGGTGTAACATGATCTCACATCTCTTGACACAACCTGAGGCAGCAACATGCTGTCTTCAGTCCTGCTATTTCCACCAAGGTGAGGGCATCCTTAGCTGCCAGCAACCAGGGGACATCTGTACATCAACATTTTGCCTGGCTGGTACAGTCCTTGGTTCCCCCATTAGCCCCATGACTACACCCTTTGTGTTGCTGTACTGTTTCTGCATGCCCTCTCCTGACCCAATTGCACCCAGTCTGAGTTGGCACACGGGTAATCTCTGACTGAAATTGGGCTTGAGGGAGAAAGGACAGAGCTCAGGGGGCTAAATGGGGATGTGTCAAACACAGTCTCTCCCTCATTTCTTGGAGCACTAAGGCTATTCCCATGCTAAGCATGACCAGCTGTATATGAGGTCACTTACTAGGGTGGTACTTGTTCAGGTCAGTCTACCTGTGGCTATGTATCCGCTACTCTGACTTTGCCCAACTTATAATTTCATTTCTAGACCCTTAGTCACCCATCTGTGAGGTTTATGTTCATCTGGTTTGAACCAGAAAGCTAAAACACAACCAAACACAATAATCAGGCAGGGGGAATGAGGGAAGGAGATTCCTCTGACGCTTTGCTGAAAGCTAACGTGGTTATGGTTGCTGATGGTGGAAGCAGTGGTGTGCTGGTAGGCCCTGCTGGTAGGCCCAGAAGGATGTGTGTGAGGTGTAAGCAGGTGGTGTGTTCAAGGGCAAGAGAGGATGCAGGCTGCCACTGTAGGAGAGGCTCTCTGTCCAGCAAAGAGGAAATCATATTTTCTTGGAGTGAGAGACCTGTCATGCGATCAGTCATGCTTGAAGATCTAGATAATCATCCTGCAGGTCTCCAGGCATTCATATAGTGCAGTGAGAACAGATAAAGAAGTTAGTGGGCAGATGAGGAGCAGTTAACCATCCCGATCTTTCCAGCTGGCTGAGTTGCCTGTCTCCGTTTCATTCCTTCATAAACTGAAGCAGCAGATAGCATTAATGAAACTGAAAACTGCAGGTCAGTGACACCAAAAACAGCCACTCCTCTGCTGCTGGAAAGGTAGGTTATAGCATTACAAGGGCTAATGTGATTTTAGACACAATTCCTTTGCAGCAACCAAGGGACATTTCTGAAGGAGCTGTGAATTCAACATTTCAGAACTATCGCTGATTTCGCATGCCTAACAGAAAAAAAATCTCATGCTGGACACCCAAATCTAGAGGCTACTTTTAAAGCTTGTTTTGTTTTTCCTGGTGGAAATGGAAGAAACATTTCTGATATGCAGTCCATTCTTACAGGCACAGTATCTTGAAAGTTAATCATAGTTCTGGCCCCAGATGGTTACAATGCATCTGCTTCTCCATCTGTGGGAGTGTTTAAGGATGCTTGATAGCTGTCCAAATAAGTGCTTAAAAATCATATCATATAAAGACAAAATAACAAGATAGCATAATCCGGAATGATTCTAAAGGAAATGGAGGTGGAGTGTTTCAAGCCCTCAGCTGTGCCATAAGGATTTCACCTGAAGTACAGGCTGTTGCACGGCATGCACAAAGCATTACTCATAGCAGGGGTACTCTGAAGACCTATTTTCAGCAGGAAAATGTTACAAGACATACACTTCCTGCTTTGTCATGGACAGAAATCTTACAGTTAGGTAACTTGTAAACAAATGTAGGCAAAACATATTTCAGCCATTTTATATTTATTATATATAATACTTTATTGGTACTTGGTGAGGTTGTTGGTAAGTATACTTGTTTTGTAATTTGGTTTCAAACCACCTAGCAATCTTTTCCATACCAGAAGCCCTTGATAAGTCAAGAAGAATGGTGCAAACTGTTTACAGTCTCCTTCTGTCCTCCGTGTAATCCCAGGCAAGATAAATATAGAAATCTCTAGGGCTGAGATGTGAGATATACTATTGATGAGTAAATGTGGAATAGGCTTCACTCAAAACATCATTAGATCAGCTGTTGAATTAAGATGGAGCTAACTGACATCCTGCTTAGGGGAGGCTGCTGGGTTCTTCGCAGGCTTGTAGAGTGTCCAATAACGATGCGGTCTGAGACTGTGGGGAGTTTAAGGTGATATGAAGCTTGATCCAAAGCTCAGTGAAGCTGAGAAAATCTCCCACAGTGCATGAATACTGCATGTGTTATGGGACTTTCTTTTTTTGAAGCACAGTTATTTCAAACACAGGGGCACCAGAATTCCGTTAAACCTCAGCCTTATTCTTCATGAGGTTTATGTTGGATAAGAGAGAGGAAGGAAGTGCTTTTCCTCTCAAGGTAAATATGGCGACAAAGTTGGTTTCTGGATTATTCACCGGAGTCATATCCAAGTGGACAGAGAAGTCAGTAAGGATCTCTACATTGAGTGGTGAGACAGGAGGAAGATAGGGTGCCTTTATGCTGTACCTGCCATGAGCAAGCCTAGGAACAATAGGGGGGAGGTGGACATGCCTCTTTGCCTCACCTTCACCACTTCTGCTCCTGAGAACCGAGCCATCGCAGGCAGTCAGAAAAGTACATGTCTGTCAGAGATGTGACGTGTTCCCTCTCTTCTGGAGCAAGCTGCAAGCACAGAGTATTGCGCTGTAAATTAAAGCTTTAATCAAGGTTGTGCTTTACAACTACATGTACTAAGGCCCTATAATAATAGTTTACAAACAGGAACCCTGCATTTTGCTTCATGATTACAATAATCAGCAGTTTCTAGGAGCAATTCTACCATCACAGAAACTCATTGCTGCAGCCTGAAAAATCCTTCTTTTTCTGATATGACTCAAAGAAGGTCTGCTAAGCATGTGTATGATTTCTGGGAAAATCCTATGGCAGATGTCCATTGAGCAATAGGCAAAGCAGCTACATGGAAATCCAAAAGAAATAATACACCACCCTGGGGATAAATACTATGGTATGTGACACCACTGGGGATAAAATGTTAGTGCGAAATGTGTAAATAACACTGTGAACAACACTAGCGGATAAGCATCTGTATTTGTAACACTCCTTACTGTTACTAATGCCATACTCAGCAATTCTGTATTAAAATTGGTATTTGTTATTTAACACATTGCTGGGACATAAATCAAATTTATGATTTGATTCCAACTCCTGAATAGATTGCAATTATTCTGGCAGTTATCAATTGTGTAAATTGACGTGCTGGAGTTTATCTTATAGTATCCAATCTGTTTTTTTTTTTTTTTTTAATGGCTGCTATTTTATTACTCCATGATTGCTCTGGGATTGGCTATACTTGTCAATACTTAGCACTTAAAAATATGTTTTAATAAATTTGTTGGCTTAAATGTAAGGTTGGAAGCAAGTTTTTTTTTCATTTATAATTTATGAGTTTTTCCTCTTCATCTTCCTAAGTCTTTTTCTGTTATTTTCTAATCTGGTTGCTGCAAGTCTGTGTTACATTGATCTGTATAATATAAAAGAAATAATAATAATTTTCCTTGAATATGTCACAACAATTGATGATGCATCTTTTATTTAGGCAAGAAGAAAGAATCCAAGGTGGAACAATGCTCCCCAGTGAGGGGGAGAAGCGTTACCAGAGCAACATCATAGCACTGCTATGAGAATCTCTGCCTAGTGGGGTTTTGGGAGAGGAAGACCTTGGCCTTTGCTAACATCCTGCCTTGAATCTCTTTTTCCTGAAGGTATGCTTCCTTTGGGGAGGACAGCAATCAGAGCCAGAATCAGTATCACAGATCAAGGAAACCATGGGAAACAGGATATTCCTAGCCTGTCTCCAGCTGAGTGAGAAGAATGGGGTTAGCTGCCCAGTTCAAGGTCAAACACCCACTAAAAGAATATCTGATCTTTGAGATGTTAGGTAATCTCTGAGGAGGAGTTTTTAAGCACAGGGTGTAAAACCAGAAAAAAAAATTCTAATAGTCGTGGCAATGATGATCTAGGGCCCATAAGAGAAATGGGAGGAAGAAAGCTACCTAGTTTTAAAGTGGGGCTGGAGCAGATAATCTTAAATCTTTCTAGACGCCGTGCCCCTAGCACGGGCTCAATAGCTTGTTGACATGGCTATGTGAAGTTCATCCAGGGTGCCATGAGGCCGAGTGGCCACTTGGCTTTGCTGCCTGATGATAGGATCCTTAGCAATAGCTTGGTGGTGACTGGTGGATACTCCTTAGAGGAGATCAGTTGGGGAGCCTACTGCACAGTGTCCTCCCAGGGCTGGCTCACCACGAGGCATGGCGTGGTCCTGGCACTTTGCATGGTTTCCAGCTATCCCCTTTGTTCTTGTGGTGACGATGTCTGGCAGAAAGAATTTCCCACATCCTACCTTGCTTGTGCCTGTCCAAAGGGCTCTGGCATTTCCTACTCAGGCTCAGACTGAACTGAACCTGAGTCAGCCTGAGCTGAGGCTGAGAAAATCTGGACATCACATGTTAGACATATTTGTCTTCAAAGCACCTTAGTAGGTGCTAGACACAGTCTGTGACCCCTAGTCGTTCGTGAGCTTCTCAGCGGTTACCTATGGTGAGCTGATGCTTTAGGCCCTGCTGGTTTCCATGTACTTTGCAATCTGAAGTCTCTGAACTCAGAGCATTCAGCAAAGCATACAAATGGCCTTGGGGTTCACTGAAATGTGAAAAACTTCAAACTCTATTTCTGTAATGGTGTGGGAGCATTGCTTTACCCCTGTGCCTCCACCCTAGTCATCAGCCTAAAATTATGTGGGAAACAGGACGCTGATGTCAGGGTAGAGTGGCTCATGATTCTCTTATGACCTGGGGTGACCTGCGGCTTTGATCATGAAGCCTTATAGGCTTGAACTGCCAAGAAAGGAGGAGAACACACTGTTCTTTTTCAAAAGGTTGAAGAGTTTCCTTAATACCTGCTCTCTGGAGCCATGTGGTAATCTTGCAAAGCCACTCAAATGCTTTCCAGACCTTCTGGTGCATGGAAGCATCCTCAAGGCTGTAATGCAGGATTTGGCTTATTGCCAAAATTATTAGTTCCAATAATAATAACCTGATTGACTACTGCTATCAACTCCTGGCTGCAAGAAATGACAAAGAAAAAATATCTCAACTATTAATCTAATGAAAGGAAAGAAAACCAACTTTTCCATTCTGGGATCAAAATACGGGTTAGGATAGTTCTGAAAACTTCAGTGTGGAAAATTCCATGATCAGATGATGAAAAATTATAAAAAAAAAAAAAAAAAAAAGAAGTCACTATGTAAATTGTGATAGGGTAAGTGAATATAATCTTAGTGGCTGAGAGACATAAGCCTGTGATAAGGGAATAATAGCAGCCCTTTAGGTGTGTATTACATATCTCACATCATTTTGATGTCTCCACTAGGCCTGAACATGTTATACATGACACTTCAATCTCAGAATAGATTACTGCAGCAGCTTTTTACCTCAGGACATACCGACTTCATCCTACTAGCTCTGTCACAGAAAAAAAAATCCTGATACAAATGAATTCCCCACTGGGTACCTCAAAAACTGATCACGACTGGAGTGTCAGTAAGCAGAATGTGAAAGTGTTCTGTAATTCTTTCATATTGCCAGGCATGCTTTTGTTTCCTTGCATTTATATACCATTTTTATAAAGAGAGGTAGTGGGTAGGAGTCTTGTATTATGTTGATAGGCAACAAGGCGTGGGAATGTTTGTACCTCGTTGATCTGACATGGTGCAGAATAGCATTTTAGTCTTGAATAGGCCCATACTTTTTTGTCTTGAGCCAAGGCAAAGCTGCCTAAGAAACAGGCTGGGGAACTGTTAACAGAGAGAGCAAGACACAAAAGAGTGAACTTGAAATGTCTGGAGAAAAGGATATCAAGAGGACACTCTGCGCTTTTCTGCTGAAGGCTTAATCAAGTTTAGCCTGGACTTCCTGGCTTGAGGAACTCTGGACCCTGCTACCCAAATGAGTCGTCATGTGCGTTTGTTCCAGGAAAGCTTGCCTAGTTGTAGGCACTGTTGATTGCCTGACTAGTTTAAAACATGAAGGCTCTGTTTCAGGGATGAACTCAGTCTCTTTGGTGGTCAAGGTAGTGAAGCGAGAGTGGCTACAATGAGGGATGAGGGAAGACCTTCATGAAGATCCTTCATGAAGAAGGATGGTAGCAAGGAGGAACTTGGTCATCATGGCTGAATGTTTTGAAGATGCAGTAGCTTGTCTGGGGATGGAGAATGTGAGGAGACTTCGAGGGGGAATGGGCAGCAAGAAGAACAAGCCCATCTACAAAGATGGAGCCAGATTCTTCTGAGAGATGCACAGTGACAGGACAAGTGGCAGCAAGCACAGGGTGCAATGTTAAAGGTTCTCATTAGTTACTAGGATGTTTTTTGCACACTCTGAGAGTAGTGCAGCACTGAAACAGCTGCCCTGAGACTGTGGGGTCTCCAGCCTTGGAGATGCCCAAATCTCAACTAGATAAGGCCCTGAACAAATATGACCTGGGCATGCCCAGCTCTCGGCAAGTGTTTGTCCCAGATAACCTGCAGATTTCTCTTCCACCCTGAATTATTCTGTGATTCTGAGCCAGATCCCAATACTGGTGATAGAAGGACCTTGGCTATTGTGCCCAAGGATTGGGCAGTGTGAGTCTCTGACTCATGACTAGGCTGGAGTGAATTCAGTGCATTTAATGACTGTATGTCCAATTTTACAGGGAGCCTGACAGCTGCAAACTTTTTGCCTCTGCAAGGCAAAGAATGATATGCTGACTCATATCACTAATAAATGCTGGTATATTTATCCTGTCCAGTGCTGGCACCTGATTCCTTTAACACTTTCATGATGCTTTGGACAAGGACAGGAGATTGATTCCCTTGAAAACTTCTTTTCCACACCAGTTCTGACCCAGACTTTCAAAGCCTCCAATTCCCTAGCTGAACCTTAGCCTGCAGAGCAAAAGCTTCAAGCAAAAGGCAGCCAGATGGATCAAAGTGGCTGCTCTGAGCTACACCTGCTCTTGAGGGATGCTCTGGGGACAAAGTTGTGTGTTGCTTGTTCATTGCAATGGTGGGCTCTAGGTTGTAGTGGATGAACTGCAGGATTGCTCTTAATATCAATATTCCCTGGAAAAGCAAAGTTCAAGGAGTAGCTCTGGTACTTAACCTGATTTGTGAGGGGACATAGTCACAGATACCCATAGTTCATACTACATTATAACTGGGACTCTGGTGTGTTACACAGCGTTCCAAAACTGATAGTAACAACTTCAAGTGTTAGCTGTAGATGTATTTTTTTTTTTTAATATAACGTATGTACAACAGCTTCCTCTAACTAAAGAATAAGAAATGAACTTCTCATTAGCTAGCTGAACAAGTGCCAATAGCAGGATGCCGATGTACTTTAATCTGGAAAAATGTGCACATTTCAGTTATATACAAAATACAGAATTGCACGGGGTTGTATTTTTCCTTTGCATCTCTGTAGTATAGAAGGGAGTTTGGTGGTAATAACAACAGCACCTCAGATTTACGCAGCAACTGCTTGAATGTTTGTGCCCCAAAAGCACTTTTTTTTTGTCTTGGCATCAACAAGTGCACGTGTGTGCAGTGTTTGCAGACTGTTTGATTACTCCTGTTGTGCATAGCCTGGCAGAGATATGGTGTTTCCTAAAGCTTACGAGTGAAAGGCTAAACACTAAGCAGAGACTAAAAAGATTCCAGTTCTGCAGCACATTTTAGCTTTCAGCAGTTTATGTTCTGCAATGTACCCAACACTGTCTTTTAAGGCAAAAAAAAAAANAAAAAAAAAAAAAAAAATTGGTTCAAAGTACTCATTCCATTACTGTGTTACTGTATTTGTCAGAGGAGGTTTTTCATAGTATTGTGTATGGTCCAAGGGTTTTTTGTTGATGTTGTTATTCCAAGAAAGCACTATTTTAGAGGTTACATTTTCAGAAGCCATTGGATTTCAGCCATTTTGGATATATGGTGAGAAGACATTAAGCACTAAAAATGTGAAACTATTACCTTTCTCATTACTAACAGGAACATCCCCATCTGAGTCCCATTAGAGAGGTAACTGCCTACATCTGTAAAATAAACCAATATATAATCACAACTACTCTTAATGTTGAGGCTGAATTACCTGATTTAGAAACTTATCTATGCTGTGCTTGAGTAGTGTGGCCTTTCTTATGTTATCTTAGTAAACAGAACGGATGCAGATGCTTGCCAGAGGTTCGGTCTCATAAACTTGTTTCTACAGACTAGCTTGAACATGCCTTATAAATTCACCAGTGTTCACTTACTGTGTACTCAAGCTTCAAAGCAAGCATGAAGGCTAGAAATGTAATATTAATTCCTACAGATCCAGCCGCTGTAACTCAGATCAGCCAAACGACAAGAATGACTTAGAAAGAGAAACAAGAGCAGCACATAAAGCATCTCTTTCATTAACAATTTTCCACTGGCTTTATCTGAACTTGTCTTCCTTCAGTGTCTGAGACAGGGTGAAGACAGTCATCTTGCTATCATTGCAGAGGTGTTTCCAGTCTCTTACAAATCTAATTACTAACTGAGGGACACCAAGGCTGATGTAGCTCTCTCCAAATCCACGCTTGCCCCCATGAGCAGCTGAGAATTAATGCATTTTTTTCAGTTGCTTTTTGATTAGTCTAATTAATTTTCCTCCTCTTTCCATCATCAAACACACTTTTCCAGATGATGGGCAGGTTCTCCTCTGGAGGAAAAGTATTCTTCTCTGACATAGAAAAGGTTTTAAATTGGGATTTTCAAAGTGCCTAGTGATTTAGGGATCCTCAATATTTCAAGTACTAAATTTGAAACACTGTAAAGTGACAGAAAATACTGTGTACATGCCCTCTGATCCCTGATGGTATTTATCTGAGGTATCTTAATTTGGCGTAAAAGGTCATCACTCATTTTTGGCCCAGACCTTATCTCAGAAGTTCAGTAATCTTGATCCCCAACTTCTACTTCTTCCCCAGATCGGGCTGGGTGACAGATGCCAACTGTGAAGTTTAACACAAGCAAATCAGTGAATACGTGGATCTTTCATATTGTTTCCTGTTTTCTGAACTGTCATGGTTCATGTTTTCAAGCATAATCATGTGGAAATGTAATTGTTCTTGGCATTTGGATAGAGAAGGCTTTCTGCCTGCCTAACCTGCTAGACTAAGGAGATAAAGTATGGCACAGCTGAAGGAGCTTTCCCAAACGGGATATATCAACATTAATTCAGGCTGGGCCTGAGCTCGCCTTGACCCTCTGCATCCATACTAACACCAGCGAGCCGCTGTACAGGCAAGTCTGCCGATCTTCTGCAGTTGCCTAATCTTCTCCTTTCTGTCTTTCTGCACAGCATCTCTTGTGACCACAAGTGCGACTGCTTTATGCCCAGCTCCTGCTGTTGTGCCCAGCCATTCTGCAGGCTCCATCGTCTGCCTCGGCATCCCATTGGAAGGGGACTGGGGGAGGTAAGTGCCATGCTTCCCGTGCAAAGTATGAATCATGTTGCTTGTGTGCTCTCCTGCTTAATATAATCCATGTACTTCCATATTTTACCCTGCACAGACTTCCTCTCTTCATAGACTTGAACAAAAACAGGTGCAATGAGTTTTTAGCAAGCATTTCTCAAAGAACAACTGAAAACCAGAAACTCTCACAAATCCCACAGAAATCCATGTAATCAGCCCTGCCAATTCGCTGCAGACAGCAAACAGCTATAGACGGGATTCCAAATGGTTAATTTCAAATAGCTCATTTTCTCTCATCTCTGCACAAATTCCTGTCATGTTGTATTACATGTAGACGACTCAGAAACTTAATGACATGCCTTTCAGTCAAAAACTGGTATGGCTTTTCAGTCTGAGCAGATTAATTGCAGTTTGTAACAATACAGAATGATGCAGTCTGATTAGAGTTTCTGTTGCTCTTTGGGATGAAATATTTTATGTGAATGTAAAGCCAAGATTTCTGCTGGCATAACTTTATTGACTTCTGTGGAAAAGTAAAATACCCATGTAAAATCCATAGTACATTATTGTTTGTGTGCTCGTACAGCAAAGAAATTTTATAAGCTTCTGTAAACTAGATGACAGATCAGATTCCAATTCCTATGGAAATTATGTTGTCAATGAAGTTAGGCAACAGGAATATTTTGCTGTGGAGGAGACATTTCTGAGTAAATCTTTTAGCACTTTATGGCTTTTGAGGGGTTTTGTACTTCTGTTTCTCACTGCCCATCTTCTTCCCAAATATGTTACTCTGAAAACCGCTTCTCGTTCTCTTTAGTTTCATTCCTATGTAATCTAGCCTTGTTCTTCTGTCATGGCTGCAGGCATTGCTCGTGTTTGATAGCAGTCCTGTAGACACAATCTCAGGAGCTCTGCAACACAAATCCTGCTACTTGCCAACAAGATTAATGTGAGGAACTCCATGAAACCTCTTTGAACACGTGCCTCACTGAACAATATGTCCCTCAAAGCTTTAGGATGGGGTTTTCCTCTTCCTTTATTGTTTCCAATTCTTTTTTCCTCTCCTTTGAAAAGCAAAATATTGCAGAAAATAAATTCAAGTGGATAGATACTCATAGTTTGCTTATGTTTTTTAGTTTTATCTTTTTGAGAGGAGAGTAGGAAATCTCTCTGAGGCAGACATACTAATGCTTAGCTGTTTGGCTCCATCTCTCCCTTTGAAATGTTTGTGGCTTTTTGTCTGTTGTTATGTGGGGAAANCAACAGTGGTCTTAAGTTGCTGTTCGTTTTTCCAGTTTGCAGAATCCCATGATTAGGGCCACTGCTTAGAGAGGTCAGAAGTGTTTTGTGATGTTTTGAATCCCATGAAACTGTGCTGGGGAGCTGAAGTTTTTGGTGAGTGTACGAGCTAGCCAGTGTAGCTCCACCTTGTCCATGCTGCTGGACCAAAAAATGAAGGACACAGATATTCTACAAAAGCTGCCAATATCTGGTTGTTTTGTTACCAGGATTCCAACAAGATTTCACTTCTACAGGGCTAGCTCATTTTATAGAACAGGAGACATTTGTAATGTAATATGTGCAATATTCTTTCAGCTGCACTTTGAACTAAGGCTGTTCATATTGGCACAGGGGAGCGGGTAGTTTACATCACCAGTGGAATGTTTTACATATAGATCACATTAAGCTGGTCTGCAGAATTGGAGACGTTTAAATCAGCATTGTAAAATCCTGAAGCTGTACAAATTAAAAGGAAAAAAATACATTATTGTACTAGTGAGTCATTTGTTTAATATCTTTAGAAATCCTTTCCTATAGAAGTAGATTCTTTCTTCCCGTCCATTTCTATAAGACCTCCTGTCTATTTTAGATATCCATTCTGTGTGGGTAGAGTTTTTTAGGTTTTAGTGGGAGGGATTTTGAAAGAAGCTGTTTCCACACCACATGTAATAGCATAGTTGGAAGGACAATTTCTGCAAATTCTTCAGTTTGTGGGTGTGAAGATCCCCAAAGGCAGTAGGAACCACTGTTGCTCCCCATGTGGTTTGTCACTTGAGGGTTGTGTTGGTTTTTTTGTGTTGCTTTTTCCAGCCTATCTGCTGTGTACCATCGTTCCTTAGGCAGGTACATGGAGCTCCTATCTCAGTTTGCATGCCTGCACGTAGCTTTTTCTTACTATGAACAACTTCAGATGAAATATTACTTAACTGTTGAATAATTGCATGCAATTGTAGGACCAATTAATTCCTCTTTGGGTGAATGAAATTAAACTCAAAGGAGTGATGAATATTGAGGCATGGTACAGTATGTTCCTCCCATGAGAATGCTCAGCAGTTCTTAAGTCAGAGGCTGTTGCAAACATAACAAAGCATCTGACAAAATCAGGTTTTCATAAAAACAAACAAAACCAAACACAAAAAAACCCTGCTTCTCATAAAGACTTTTTAAAAGGAAACATCAGTGCCAGTGGAACATTACTGATAATGTAAGCAGCTGGCAAAGTCAATAGTTTTCCAACTATGGTAAGCAGATCATGAGGGAATTGATAGTACCAGAGGAAAATATGACTTTATTTTCTTTACTGAGCTTTCCTAAAGCAATGTGGGTTACCAGGTCATGAGGTGACTGCATGTGCAGAAAAAATACATAGCCTAAACAAGAAAATGACAGAAATCAAAACTAAGAAGGACTTTTTAAAAGCCCCTGTGCTCCTTTCCAGACCTTGCCAGCTAAGAACTGCTCCCTGCAGTATATGACAGATTTAACCAGAACATTTGTTTGTTGCCATCAGTAGCTGTAAGTATCAGTAACTCTGAAAACATGAGGTTATATTTCTTTCTTCAGATTCTGTTTTGTCTACTGAATGGGATTGTTAGCAGAGCACAGGTACCTCCACTTCTGGCTTACTCATAGCCTCCACCAGAGGTGACCAAAAGCTGTGGCCATGTAAGCACCCTGTAAAGTCCTGTACCAGGTACCCATGGGTAGATGTCTACACTGTGAAATCCCCAGTATTACTCAGAGTCGTCATCAGCAATCAGTTCTTTAGGACTTCCTAAGGTGAGTGCTGCAAAGACAATGAGAACAGACAGCCCCTCCTTGCCTGTACTATAAATGGAAAGCAGATGAATGGGTGAATTTGGTAAGCCCAAGTTTAAGGCCAACACCATTCACAAACAGTTCAGTATCAGCTACAAAGGCATGCAACTCATAGTAATGAGAGGATGCTTACAGGAGGTCAGATTTATTGGAATAGATACATCTTGGAAAAATCAGAATATGATTTTCTATTTTTCCCTCTCTTTTTTTTTTTTTTTTTCTACCTTGAAGTTTCAGTAAAAAAATTCTGTTGGGCATGATAACATATTTATCTCATTCTAGCACAGTAAAACATAGTGTTGCAATTCCAATGTAGACAAGGAGGGTCCATCTGGAGTAATTGGTTCTGTACTTGTAAGGGAGAAGGTGAGGGAAGAGAAGGGAAGGAAATAAAGAAAAAAAAAAAAAAAAACAACAACCAGAACGAAATGATTGTTTCTGTACTGATTCATGTCTGCTTCCCATCAAATCTGGCATTGTGGTGGTGACATCTATTTGTTACAGACAGGCAAAGAATGTAGAAAATTATGACTTTTGACTCTAAAGCTTGTAATACTCACAGGTTTAGTGTTTTGAGTATGGCAAAAATCCAAAGCCTATAAAAGCAGAAGAAAAACAGCCTTTGACTTCAGTGGGCATTGCGTCAGGCCTTCAGATGACTAACCATCAGCAGACTTCATTCAGCCAAGGAGGAATAAGACGCTCTGTCTGTGTTTGCAACTTTTCCTTCTGGTGAGCAGACATCCACACCACTGAAGGCAGTGGGGATGTCCTTGCACAACTGGTGGAAAGGGATCTAGCTGTGCTTTGCATCTGCTACTTCCCATTAAGCCATCACAAGAGATGGAATTAGCGGAGACTCCATTGTCACGTGCCTCAAGTCTGAACCCTGGTTTATATTTAAACAAGAGCAGGAAAGAGCTGAGAGACTGTAAGGCCCCAGTGAACTGGGGATCAGTTGTTCTGAACTGGAAGGCGAATGTCAGAAGATCAGTTTACAAGTGTCTACCAGCCTGTTTTCACTGTGTGGTGGGTCAGCTGGAGTTCAGGCTCTGCAAATACCAAGGAGGTGGTTCCAGAGCAGTAAGCACTTGAACAATTCCTAGCACTGGTGATCTGAACTTGGGAAGGATTCCATAACATGTCTGTAAGCGAAAAGCTTCTTCAACTGCTAATTTAATAAAGAAGAGTGAACCACTGAGTAAGTCCCTGGGAAGATAGACTAAATCAGGCTAATTTGTTATATAATCCCTTTTTAATGTGGAGAATTAAGGTGACGGCAGGATGACTGTGTTTAATACTCCAAATAATTACTGGCGGTTATTGACATTAAAGATGGGAGAGAGCAAGTTAATTTCTGCTTGTTGTTTTCAACATGTGCCAAACTCTTACTTCACGCCAGTGAGGAAAGGCTAGAAGTTGTGTATTCCATATGCATGAAGTAACAGTTGGTACGAATCACTGAGGGGAGAAAAATAAGAACCACTAAAGCCCAGCAACCCAAACTGTCACTAGCTGACAAATTCTTGACTCTCGCTGCCAAAAAAGAAAAAAAAAAAAAAAAGAAAAAAAAGAATGACATAAAGGCCTCATGCAGAGTATTCCACCTGTATAAACCCCGGTTTCTGGTCCGCTTTGAGATAACTGTTTTGCTGGAAGAGCAACGATAGCCTCTGTTGTCCAAGCTCATCCTTTCCCCTTTCAGAGAAGGGCCATGATGGGTCAGTCCCAGAGCGGGCTGGCAGTGAAGAAGTGGAGGCTGATGACAGTGCCTTTCTTCAACTGGGGCATGGAAAAACTGTTCTTTTCCATTGCTAGGAATGGAGGTGCTGAGGTATCACCAGATTTGTGAGTAACAACATCTCCCTGCCTGGGACAGCTCCACCAAGTTGATCAAGGGATTTTACATCCTCTCAACAGCACTGCTGGCTTTGCCCCCAAACAGCTAGAGATAGTACAACCTACCTCTGATTCTAGAACCTGTGTGCGTTTATGTAGGCAGCTGGGCTATGGCTGCCCCATCAGGGCACTGGGAGCACTACCAGGCCCTGATGTTGCTGCCTAGTGCCCAGGGCACCCCAACCAGCGCCCCAGCTCAGCCCCAGGGCAATCAGCCCCTGACCCAGCGAGGCCACAGCAGGGCTGGGCTTCCGCTCCCCACAGCCCTACCCAGCCCAGCCATTGATCCCACTGAGCTGGGCCCACCACGCTCCCACGGCCCATTCCCTACGTGATGCTCTGGCAATTGCCATGCACTATGTGACTATTCTTAGGTGTCTTCTGCATGCAATGACATCCTGTGTTCACACAACTTGATGACAGTCTAAGTCTTTCCTATCACTTTCGGAAGTAAATATACAAGCAAATAAACATATTTACTGAAAGTTAAAATGTGTACGATATATGGGACATAACATATAAAAGTATTATACACTGTTACTCTGTGGTTTCCTGCCCCCTCTCTGTCCTGTGATCTCCCTTTCTCCTTCTTCTTCTGCATAGGAGCTGTGGATGAAATCGCGCAGCCTGCAAAGCAAGTGATGACAGTGGGCAAATTCATATCAAGAGTTTATTTCAGTATGTTTCCTATCATTTTTTTCCGATTTTGTTGATGACTAGAATAGTACTTATAAGCCAAATCTTGCTTGTTCAAATCACTCATTTTATTTTTAAAGGAAGAAACTGATTTTGCATTTTGACATGTTTCTTGTTTTCAGACTGTTGATTTTGTGGGTGGTTCACTCTAGGCTTCCCACGACAGACTGCTTATTATCTTACCTTGTGAAAATCACGCATGACTTCTGGGAGACATCTATCAAAAGGAGAGAGTACACTGAGAAACTGGTGCTTTCAATGTAATTATCCAGGTTGATGGATGCTCAATGAACATATTAACTGCCTGAAGTGACTTATATCTTCTCAGGTACAGTGTGCATGATCTTTCTCTCACTATTTAAATGGCAAATGCTATGCCTGTGAAGTGTCCCAGTCTATCTTCTCCTCTGGACCATTGGTTCCCAAATGAACCTGGCTTCATTCATGTTGGACAGCAGAGCCCATGCTGTGCCTTCAGAACTGATGGCTGTAGGTGAACATTCCCCATTCCCCTTAGAGCGTCTCCTCAGACAACCACCTCAGTTCAAGGCTTATGCCTTTCAGTGAAGTACTCAAGGACACTCTTAGCTCTAAACACTTCATTCCTGTCATTTCATTGAATAGGGATGGATTTAAGTGCCTAATTGTGGTCTGTGGCTTGCCACACTTCAATAGTTTCTTGGGCGGTGGCCAGATTAGTTAAAAGTTAGGAACCAGCCCTCACAGTCCTGCACCTGGGTGATTGGTGTGCTTTCTGGTAGTTATGAGCAACGCTGTTAAACCTTTCATGATATTCCAGAGTAGAGACAGACAGAGCCTTGGGCCCAACTGCTCACTGAGGATGGAAGAAAAATGCTTCCAGAAACCTATCTGTGACCTGGAAAAGAGGGGAGAGGGAAATATTTCCCCACTTTCTCTGACTGTGGCACCACACTCTGCTGGGGCAGGACACCAGGGACACTAACAGCACAGCAAGTAGCTGAGCGTTTGTGCCCTGGTCATAAAATCTCACTTCTCCAGCACAGATCTAGTGGATCCAGCTGTGCCCTATCCCTTCCAAATCCAATACCACCAACACAGCCACCCATGCAAATCTGTTCCCTGCTTTGCCTCCTCCCAAGATCAGTTCACCCTGAAGAATCAAGAGTGTCCATGTTTAAGGACAGCTCAGGAAATGAAAAGAGAGAGGAAAAACATTATTCATGATGTTTAGCTTCTGACTGAAGTCTGACCTAATGAAGTCTGAGCACTTTGTCCATATTGGGACTAAGAGCTGATAAATAACTCATCACAAGCATAAGAGAAAAATAAATAGGCCATATTCATCTGGATGGTAGAAATCATCTTTGGGGATGGTGCCAAAATGAAATGGGATGTGTCAAGGTGTGGCCAGTTATAGATTCCAGTTTTTCACAACAGTTGCAGCACAGATGAGTTTAGAAGCTGTACCTGTCCTGGGAGGAGGGGCTGTGGGGCAGATACCATGTAGTAATCTATATCAAACTAAGACTTTTCACAGAGTCTTTGGCTGGCATTTGGAAATATCCTTGGAAGCTTTACAATCATCTCATTTTTCTTGAATTGTTGTGCATTATTGTTTGTATCTATGGCAATGAAAAAGGAGTTTTGCTTAGGGCTAGTTGCCACTGGCTTCCCTAGGATTAGAAAAGCCAAGCAAATAAATGTCCTTGACCAGATGGCAAACCTTGCTCTTGCCCCTCTGTGCCTCTATTCCACAGGGGATTTCATCCAGCCAGTTTCCAATGCAGGCAGCTGCCAGTGGGCTGCTGTGTCCACAAGACCTTGGCAGAGTGGTAACTAGCATTATTAAAAATCTTGGTTTGAACATGAGAGAGCATGCTCTGTTCTACCAGGTAAAAATATGGAATTAGTTTCTGGCCCTGCCCTAGCCCTTTTGTGCCGCTGCAGCAACAAAAGGTGCTGGAAAACGGTGCTCACCATTAGTGTGGAGAAGTTCTTCTGCAAAGGACCCCCATGGCTTGGGCAACCTCATACCCCAACCCTTCTCGCAGTGCTGCCAGCACAGTGTGGCACCGCTGGGAGTGCAGTTGCCCCCAGACTCTGGACTGCCAGCACAGCCCCAGCAGGTCTAAGCAGCTTTGCTCTGCAGAGGTGCCCTGTAGCTGCGTTATCTTGTGCTGGCAGCCGCAGACAAGCTGCAGTTATGTCCCGGTGCCACCCGGATTAGAAGAAGTGTGACCATCATGGGTGGCTATAACCGAGGGCAAAACTGGGCTCCTTTGTGGACGAGTTGTGTAGGTAACAACTGACAGGGGAAGTTGTGGATGAGGCATGCAATCAGCCACCCTGGAAATCCATCTTTCTGAATGTGGATGGTATCTGTTGTGGCACTGCTTTGGATAGCCACGTTGTGCAAACTTCTGGCTCTTAAAAGTTCCAGTGGGGTAACAGACAAAAAAAAAAAAAAAAAAAAAAAAAAAAAAAAAACACATCATATGTCATTCTGCGTATGTACTTGCTGTGAACGAATACAAAGACCTATTCATCGCTCCTAGTGCTCACATAACTGACAGATTAAATCACTTTCTGGCTGTGAAGATGACAGTGGCTCAATAGCTAAGGCTGTGTAACAGTTTCCATTAGAAGGCCTTGTTTCTGATTGTTTATGATTTTGCCAGGCTTCAGCTCCTTGAGCTGATATTTCCCCTGCCATATGTCACCACAAACTGAATTTCTGTGTGTGGAAGGGCTGAGATGAATATTCATGGCGTTTCCAAGCTCATGTATCAGTGAAAGGTCACTCAGACACAAATTTTCGAAGATTAACTGTACATTTGTCTTCTCTTGATGACTGGGGAAAACATCTGGAGCTAGATGCTTCCCAGTGGTCAGTGCTCAAGCTGAAGCTGGGTGGCATCTAGTGGTTTATGGTTGAGGACATCTTGGGTTTGGGTATGTATGACTGCTTATTGCTCTCTTTAGCTTACCCTTTGCCTTCTCCACTCCTGTCCATTTGTTGTATTCCTGACCAACATTCCTTGTCAGATAGGATCAGGTTTTCAGATCTCCATGCTCATCTGAGCACCAATGTGAGGTTGCTACCTCAGGAAATGAGTGAGTTTGGCAGCATTTAGGAAACCTTTCTTCTGGTTCATTTACACCGTTTTTTCCCCCCACACTTCCAAGCAATACTGGCGATGTCAGCAAGAAGAGCTTTCAGGCTGGACTGAGTTGTCCCCAGATGAGGTGCTTGTGTTGGGAGACTGTTTGGTGACCAGCGACCAGTGGCATGGCTGTGGGTCAGGAGTGGCCTGGGATTTACTGGACACAGAGCAATTTTGAGCATGATGTGCTGTTTCTGGGAGTGGCATCTGCAGATGGCAGCTCACCTGTGTGCTGGAGGAAATGTGCTCTCTAATCGACAGCCAGTATGGCCCTTTCCCTTTCCCTTTCCCTTTCCCTTTCCCTTTCCCTTTCCCTTTCCCTTTCCCTTCAGATATTTTTGTTCGAGGGAGCTTTACAAGCCCCTAGAAAGGACCTCTAACTGCCACAGGAATCTGAGAAGGCTTGTGTTGAACTCCCTACAGGACTTTTCCCTTAGCCATTGTGCAAGCCAGAAAATTTGTAGATCTCAGTAAAAACTGTGTGCACAATATGTTTTCTGAACCTGGGCATCACTGTGAATTGTAGGCTCTGTTGGCTAGGAGGTATCTAGAGGCAGACTTTACAAGCGCTCAGGATGCTTTCATTTAACCACTCATACTAGAAGACCCTCAGATGATTTAGAGCTTGCTCTGACATACCTAAATCACCAGTAAACTAACTAGCTTGGGTCCAGTTAGCCCCAGGAACATGGTGTTCAGCATAGCCTGCAAAGAATATCTTATTTACTGTATTCAGCTTTTAAATAGTGGGTTTTGCTGTTGTGCTGTGTTCTGTAATGGTGTTGCTATGGTGTTAGCAGTACCTTAACTGACTAGTTTAAAGCTAGTTGGGTATATCAATGCCATGCTGCAGTTTTAATAAGGCCTGTAGTAGAGACACATCTGCGGTCAGAACTTGTAATCATTCTGCACTGCCAACATGGTGTAATACTCTGCAAAAATCCTGAAGCCAGACCCTAGGAAATGAATCTGTATCCTATAAACATTTTAGTGGGAGGATGCAAAAATATTTGTGGGACCTGCCAGGACTTTTCATCTCATAGGCAGGACTTCACATGAGGGAAGTGGGGTTTTCCCTTGTTGATAATAAAAACACCTTATATTTTTACCACAATGGAAAGATCATCCTGTAGAGTGTTCAGTAAACTGCAGATGTCCTTAAGTTTCCATTATAAACTTGATTTTATTCCTATTCCCGTCTCTGCCAAAATTAGCCCCATACACCTACAACTTCACAGGCATAATCTTATTCTGGGGCAGAATTTTTGGAAGAGTTGAAGGAAACTGGTCAAGGTGTTTAAGAGATATGACAGCTAAAAAATGAGATCATCTGCTTGGAGATATTCCTAAAGACTTTTTGGCTTGTCATATCCTGAAAATTCATTTGCCTAGGGGTTCAAAAAAATATATTGTAAATCTGTTGGTCTTGGCTAGAAATGGTGCCTTTGAGTAGTTTTAGGCTGTCTGGTGACAGAATTATTTGGTTACTGAAAGTGGTTTCTGCCTCGATGTATGTATATGTGTTATGTGTTCTTTGGAGATCTTAACTTCCCTAGTCAGTGCCAACACGTTCATACATCTATGATAGCATATGCCAGGTTTCTAAACAACTCTGCCTGCATCCCAAACATACACATCCCTTCTCTTAGACCAGTTCTATATCCATGCACTGCTGTCTAAAATCCTCACTAGTATTTCCCAGCTCCCACTCCAATCCCTGCTGAGGCTGACAGCACGGTGTTATAGTCACCTCTGCAAAGTCCCTGAAGATATCTCCCAAAGGGACCAGCATTCAGATCTCATTCTACTCATCTCAGTTCTCTTTCCTGGAATGAAAAATCATACCTGCCATCATGTGTGCCAAAATGTCAGTCTCCAAAGGCTGCGAGCCACAGATGATGACACTTAAGTCAATATTTTTGTGTTTGTGCCTTATTTCTGTTTTATGACAAAGTAAGTTCTGAGGCGTAATGTTGTGCTTCTTAAAGAGGATTTATTTCAAAATACATGCTTTTGCTTTCTCAAAATTGGGTAATTTTTAAATATGGTTCTTGAAGTTTGAACAAAACCAGAGGTAAATGGAACCATTTGACAATTTTGAAAGCCTCCCACTAGATGAGAAGTATGTGATACCTCGACATGATATAGTTGTGCTACATCACCGCGTTAATGTGGTTTTCTGGGATCACTACTGCATCATCCACTTAGCTTACACTGAAGGTCATGGCTTAGCAATGTCAACAGTAAAGTTTGCCCAGCACATACCATTCATCATGGGACATTGCCCATGTTCCGTTAGACCTTGTTTTCAGTTAATTGTGTTGCCAGACTAGAACATTCAGGCCCTGATCTTTCTGACTGTAGTTGTTTTTTGTTGCTGTTGAAGTCAAGTCCCTGATCCGCAAATTGCTGAAACCTATGAATGTGGCTGGGAGAAGTATGACCATATGCTTTCTCTGTTTTTTATTATTTCATCAGCAACTGTTGTTGGCCACTACTGCTATTGGGCTGTGGGCAAGATATTGGGCTAAATGGACCTTTGCTTTAACTCTCTGTGAATGTTCTTGCACTATATTCTCAGTGTCAACCAAAATAGTTGATTGCTGAAAACAGGGCTTGGAGTTCACCTTTTGTCATTTAAAAAGCTCTTTTTACTTTTTTAAGCAGCAGCTTTGGTGTCTTTGTACTTTGGAGCTAGGACTTGAACCCTAAGTGAAACATTATCTTAGAGGCAGGGATATGTTTCCCCCCCTACTCCTTTCTGGTTCAAGGTGTTCACCTCTAGCTCTTGACAATTGCACCTTGAATGTGCTCAGTAGAAACTTGTTAGGGCTTTACAATTGGACTCTGTGGCAGTGGGCACACTCTGCCAAGACCGAGCAGGAGATTCCTGGTTGTAGACTGCTCTGTCGCACAGCACAGGAGCTGAGTGCAGCAGGACTGTCCTCCCAGCTGTCCTCTGGGACTGAACAACTGACTCATTTTACTCTTTATAGTTGAAGGCTATTAATCTTGTTTCTTTCAAAACATTACTTCTTTAGGCAACTAAGCAAACAACAACAACAACAAAACCGTTCTTGCAATCTTTCTTCATATTTTCTGGACTTGTGTCCGTTTTTGTTGATCTCTTCTGGCCTCTTGCCATTGAGTTCACATCTTTCTTGGAGTGCAATGCACAAAACAGAACATTGTCTTCCAATGGAGTCTTCACTAGTGTGGATCAGACCACAAGGACTCTTTCAATTGTCTTGAAGACTCTTCAGACACTCGATGTGATATCTGTGTTTTATGCAAAAGCATAGCTTTGTAACTCATGTTCAGCTTGTGTTCCACCATGGTCCCTAGATTTTTGTCTTGTGAACTGGTAACTAGACAGATGAGTATTTCTGCTTAAGCATGGTATCTTGCACTATCGCTTTCTGTCCATTTTAGATGACTTCTCTAAATATATCAAGATAATTTTTAAATTCTGATTCTGTCATCCATAATATCTCCACTTGCGTGCTTAATAGTCATACTTCTATTATGCATCTTCATAGTTTCATCTTCTATGCCTTCAATGAAAACATCAAATAAAACTTGATACGGAACCTAGCCCTACCGAATTCCTTGCAGAACACATCTATCTTGATATGTTACCTTTTAATTATGCTGTGGATACAATCATCCAACCAGACTTGACCTCCTGCCCCTTCCTACAGCAGTTTCACTTAGTTCACAATTCACTAGCATGTTTATAAGGAAGTATTGCAAAGGCTTTGCCAAAAAAAAAAAAAAAAATTGAATTTAAAAAAAAAAAAATTCAAGCTATATGACACTTATAGTCATTACTTTGCCCTCCCTTTAAGACTCCTAGAGTGAAGCTGATAGGGTTCAGGCAATTTGAAAACATCTCTCTTAGCGGGTTACTTTCTAAGCAGGTTTCCCGTATTTTAGCCTGAAATTTTAACACTTTATTCCTGCTACTTATTGCACTGTTTGCTTGCTGTTGACCTTTTTAGTAAAAAGGGCAAAAAAATACATTAAACTCTGGTTTCCCTAAGATCCTGTGCTGATAGTATCACTCTGTCTTTGAGTTGTGGTCACAAATGTCCTTTGTTTTTCTCTTATAACCTCACGCATAAAGTTTCTTCTACTTTTGATATGTTTTGCTCGTTGCATCTTGTGCACTTGGTCTTTGCTGACCATATATAGGTACGCACCTATGAATGGCATATTGTGCTACGTTCTCAACCAGCTGACCTAGTTTCTTCCCTACAGATATATCTCCCTCATGCTTGTGGTCAATTAAAATGTCATGAATTAGCCGACTTGGGCTGAATTTCCTTACTTTCCTCCAAACTGGAACATCTTGCAATTGGTTTCTTATTAGCATTTGTTGAAGGAACTGACAGGTCTCTGTAATTTGTTTTTCCCCTAGATTTGCCTTCTATGAGATCTTCCCTACCCATTCTCTGAGTTTATTGACATCTGCCTTCTTGAAATCTAGTGCTGTCAGTCACTCGGATTAAGTGGCAGAAGCTGACACTGTGTTCGCTGCAGCACTGATTTCTTGTAAAATGTCACATCTGGCAGTATACTTTGAGTTGCAAGTTACACTGCCCTCTACCTAAGTGCAAAACTGTCACTCATCTGAGGAAGGTAGTGACAATTAGGGCATGTGTTAGCTCTTAAGATTTAGGTTGCATTTTAGAATTTAGAATGAAGAATGGGAAAAAAATGTGACAAACTTTCTGTAAGGCATTAATAACTGTTCTTACAATAGATCTCATTCACTGCAGAGTTATCTGCGCCAATGAAACGTTTAGAACACAAACTCTTCGTGATGCTAAATAATGCAGACCAAGGTATGAAATGATCCTTATTTGTTGGCTAAAACCGTAGAACATTATGCAACTGTTTCATGGTGCCGTGGGCAGACAGTGACACCGCCATGGGGGAGCCAAAGAAGAAAGCAGCAAATTGCACCTTAAGCAAAAGCGGCTGATCAGCCCACACTGGAACGGTGCCTTTTAGCGACAGAGGTTCTTCCTAACATCAAATGCAAAAATGGTAAGTCTTCAGGTCCTACTAAAACCCCCCAACATTCTTTAATGTTGGTTGAGACCACTGATGATGCCTCAGTGGACCCTCTCCATCGATCAGCTAGTGATGGTCGAGAACTCAAGCTGGGCCTGGTGCTCACTTCTAGGAAGCTTCCTGTGACTTCGTAATTTCCACTGACTATTACAACGTGAGTTGCTTTACTGTCACTTCAGGTTGATTCCCTAAACAATGATAATGAATCGGCAGTAACCAGTCCTGGCTAGGAACCATTTTCATGACAGCTGTGAACCAGCAGCAATGTGAGCATCATACCGGTACGGCGCTGCTGGAAGGCGGCAGAGGACCGTGACTTGCCTGCATCCAGGGCAGGGGCTGATGCTACAACGAAACCACGCTCGGATCAGTCCAAGTTGCGTGCTGCGGAGAACGTGGTGTCGGGGCGCTATCTAGTGGCTGTGTGAGTGATGACATCACTCCTGAACTGCTGGTGCACTTGTGAATTGCTGGTATTGGAAATGCTGTGGAGGAGATCAGGAATTGTAAGTCTGTAACCATTTTGTAACAAACCTAAGACATTTCGAGGTTACAGGGGAGTAGCCAAAAGAAAGTTCTGAAGTCCTCGTGAATTTGCAGACAAAACAGTTGCTGTGAGCGTTTTTGTCATTAATAATTTTCTGACAGGCACGAAAAAGCAGGTAAGACTTGCCTCCTTTGGATACAGACCACAGACTAGATGGACTATGAGTGGTTCAAGAGCCAGTTTAAGTATTTTGTTTAGCGGCTAGATCAGGCAGTATTATTGAAGGTTAAAGCAATCTAGCTCCTTTAACTCAGCTAGATACACAGCATACAGTAATGCAAGGGCAGATGTATCTTCCCTAAGGGAGAAAACTAATTCTAGTTCCTTGAGATCATCAATTAGGAAGATGACTATGCACAGGCTTCTCTTGATTTTTGGTTTCTGACAGGAACATGGTTGACCTTCAGTAAATCAATCAAATACCTCGCCTGCTTTATTATCTCATCTGTAAAATGGAGACAGTACTGTTCTTCAGAAGCTTTTCAGTTGGTGAGTACTTCTGTTGTAAAGGGCATATTGTCTATTTAACATATATATATATATATGAATTGGAAAATACTGTATGTATGATCTCTACCACCATATTTAGAGTAATGCATGAGCTACAACTAGCACACAAATTACTTATATTAAAAAAAAAAAAAAATCTGTCTCAGTGTTTATCTTTAAATGCACTTAAATAGGTGTACTTGTTTTAGGGAGCTGGCTAGACATGATGCTGCAGGTTATTTCTAGAAATGTCCTATCTTTCTAGGAAAGCAAAAATTTTGCTTTGATCTTTCTTCATCATGAAATGAAAAGTGCTAATTCTGTTCTCCATTTTTGGTGAGTAATTTCCCAATTTATACATGCTTCTGGCCCCCCCAACAAACAAATTATTCCATAAAAAAAAAATTGCTGTTCACATTACTTGCATTTATTGTAGTTATTTCTGATACAAAGCCTCCATTGTATATGTCATTTGCCACACAGGACAGCTGTTAGTAACTATGTAGATAAAATATGTGGTGGTAGATAAAATAGCTGGTTGCTAGACTAAGGATTTATAGCTCAGTCTCCAAGACTACTGCACTTGATAAGGAAACCACAGTTTTTAAGAGCAGGGCATAGAAGTCAGTTTCTTAGTCATGTTTTTTCATCCAATATAAATCCAAAACTCAGAAGCTTATGAAATTCTGTAAGAGTTGTCAGGTCTATGAGCAACCTCCTTTAAATGCTCAAAGCTGATGGCGTTAACCCATGCATCCCCTCCCTTCCTATCCATAAACATTTTTTCTGTACTTTCTTCAGATTTGACATTCACTTCAAAATCATTACCCTAAATAAATAAATAAATAAATAAAAGAACTTTTTTTTTAAGATGACTAGTAACACAGAAGGGCTTTAAAGCATATCAGAAATCAGGCACATCCCTCACTAGGACTTCCCACGTTGCATGTCTGGCTCCGCAGTACTAGAAGCCCAGCTTATTTTTATTGCTTGTACAACCAGCACAACCATGGCTACAAATGCATTCAAGTAAGTAGTTATTACAATAAATAAATAAAAAAAAAAAGTCCAACACAGGATTCATTGCGCAAATGTTTAAACAAATGAAATAATTTCTTTTACAAATGTGTTTCTCTTGTATAATAATAATTTTGTACAGAAAATAGCTCTTTATACATCTTACAGAAATGCTAACATTTAGGTTCTCTAATTACGGATAATGACTGAATGCAATTTGAGATTTCAGCTATGCTTTATAGTGACCAAATACCAATAAAGCAGCAATACATCACTTGTCTAATACCCTTCAACTGCTTGACTTACCAAGGATTGAGTCAAGACAGTGAAAACTTTCCTAGAACCATGTTTGTCCACAAACATTCAAGTATCTTGAAACAGTTATTAAATACCTCCTGAAAGTAACACCATAACTTAAGTGTCAAGGAATAGGAACTTAAACCTCAACAAGGCAGCATTACTTGCTCACAGATTGTCCTGCTGGCTAATACTTCAATCAAATTGAACAAACTTTTTATATTAAACTGGTTTGCTGTTAACATGACCTTCAAAATGAGATAGCAGAAGCTGTTCCAGTAAATGTTATGCAGCATTAATACAACATTATATAGGTAATAAAAATACTTTCATTTTCTTCAGACCATGGAAGGTAGAGAAAAAATTAGTAAAATGCAATATAAAGAGCAAATTTGTGAAGGACGAGAAGAAACTGAAAATCTCATATACGTAACTATATATAACATGTAAGGGTATGCTTGGAAGTACATTTAAAAATACTCAGTTTCTGTGAAGAAAGTCCATATGGTGTCATGGGGACCTCCAACACTCTTCTTCCACAATTGCTGTTTCAAGTACCTGTACTTGTTTGCAAATTTCCTTTGAAATTAGTGGGAAGGTAAGGAAATTTCTCCTTGATATACAACCATATGCAGTCACCTTTTCTTGCTTTCTAGGTATTTTAGAAGTTTAAACAGAAGATGTAAGCAAACAAGTACTATATAACCCAATGACAAAAAAAAAAAAAGGAATTGAGATTGTATCTGATTGTATTAAACATTCACACTGAGCTACTTAAGCGTTTACCAGCTGTAGCCTGTGGAAATATGATGCTTCCAAGCTTCAAGATCCAAGTATGTACCTACATGTAGTCAAACATGGCTGTCACTCTGAGTTAGCCAGCCTCTCAACACGTACAATTTTTCAACAAATTCAGCTGGGACTGGGACACCTCAAGTCACTAACATCGCAGCACAACGGTTGATATGGTTAATAGATCACATTATAGCGGGTCACATTTCCATTCAGTTAGCTGGAGAAATAAGCCCCCTTCAAAACCTTATTCCAGTGATTTTGCAAATTCTGCATAGTCAATGTATCCATCATTATTCTTATCATCATCTCTTAAGACATCATCTATTAGACTAATTAGCTCCTCCTCTTTCATTGCCTGGGTATTCTCACCACCTTCCTATAAAAACAAAAAACACAATTAACAGTTCAGCAGTGTTTCCCATCTAGCGGCACATATGACAGATTACTGACAACTAATTTTTGTTAAGCAACTCGTGTTTGGTGTTTAATGTGGCACTAAGTTTTAAGTAGTCATTTATTCCAACATAAGAAATGTTACCAGATGCAAGCTATTAAGTCCAAGTTCTCTGTGTTTCAAACCAAGAGCTTTGTATCCACTATATCCAGTACAACAATAGTTCCTAATCTAACAGATGTACTCTTAATTTGAATCTTGATGACTTGATGCAGCACAGACAGTATGGTTTCTACACAGTACAGAAACACCTTCCTTCATGCCAGAACTTGCAACAAGCTGAGCTTGCAGTAACAGTAGTGAGAAAAAAACAGCGTGTTATTACACTGTAGCTTAAAGACAGTAAAATTCTTAGCATCGGCTCTTGGAAACAAATGGGAATGCAAAGAACGGCCCTTGAAGAAGAAACAGCAGCCATTGCCTCCATTTGGAGCAGAGTACATTTTGGCCAGAGGTGTATATATCAAGTTATGCTATTTTGAATCGTATCTTAACTTGCCCTTAAATGTTGGTAACTGGGAGGAGAACGTGTTTAGAAGAAGGTAAAGAAGGGCACACACACTATGGATGGTTCTTGTAACACTGAGTTTGTGCAAGAGGTCTCTTACTGCTGTGCATACACAAAGTGTAACAGTTTGGAGCTGAAAACAGCAGCCTCAGGACCTGCAGCAGCACCAGGTGCTACTTCTGCAACTCCACATTAGCATAATTCCATTTCAGGTAATCTCCCTTTCTCCTCTTCCCATCTCTGCCTATCAAAGTATCCCCTCTGACAAATCATTTCCACTTTTCCCTCACACTGAAGTTTAAACTACAGCGGAGTCTTCACAAAAAACGGCGATAAAGCTAGCACTTCTGCAAACCAAACCAAAGGGGGGATAGCCTCATTTTCAGGCAAAACTGTTCCACTGAAACTGCACTGAAAGTGCACTGTCACTGCTCTACATTACGCTCTTTTTAGAAAGTCAGAACTGTTTTCCAAACACACAAGCCATTACAATATTCCATCTACCTCTTTGTGGACATGTGATATAGCAGTGGCAAGCTCTAACCCATCTAGCAAATTATTGCCGTCGTAATCATGCATTTTGAAGTAATGAAGCTGCAGCTCTTGTGGGGACATCTCTGATTCTGGTTTCTCAATAACACCTTCCAAATGTTCCATGATGTGGCTAAGAAAAAAAAAGCACAACATAACAGTTAATAATTAATTGTCTGTTTACATCAAATTTAGTCTTTGATCAAGTCAAGTACATGAGAAACACTGCATCTCTAAAAGCACCCTGGTCAACCTGGGCAACTGGAAGTTAGTTCCACACTGAAATGAAGAGGGGACAAAGGTTGTTTGTGACAGGTGCTGCCAGGCCTCTAACACCTTAGATATCTAGTCCTCTTTTTCTGGTCTGCTTAACAGGTTACAGAAACAACTGGAGCCTTCTGGCTGTCTGCCAAAGCCCAGCAATTGGAAGAAGATCACTGCCAGTCAAACATGAACCAGGGAATTTTATTTTCTACCACCTCTCTTTTGTGTATGAGGAAGCAAAGAAGAACAAAACTCTCCCCTACGTATTTAAAATACAGTTTTGTCTAAACTATATTGACCTAGGTAAGCAGAATTCCTATAAGAAATTATTTATACTACAAGTAAGGCGAAAGGCTCCAGAGAGACCTTTCCAGACCTAGTATCTGCAGTAAACTTACTGAGCAGATGCCTGGTATCTGACTCTGCCCCTTCAGCCAACATCCTGAGCAGCGCGGGCACCCTAGGCATTACCCCAACCCGTGTAACAAAACTTAAGAGATAAGCAAGCCATTAGGAAGTTTGGATTTTCAGAACACAGCACACATACTCTTTATCTTGTACCAAGTTCTTATCAAGGCGAACGTTTGAATGTTGACTCTCTCCTACGTGTTCCTCACCCGCGGCAGGGATGAGGAACGCGGCCAGAAGGCAGAACAGCAGACGCACTCTGAAAATCCCGGGGGCCATCATGGTCTCCTAGAAAGAGGAAGACACCCCCCCCGGCGCACGTTCAGCGCACGCCGCGCTCCCGCGGTGGCCCGCCGTCCCCCGGCCGCGCCACC
>VXAV01000020.1:112082-136233 GCA_013399715.1 Alectura lathami
TGTGGCACTGGTTGAATCTGCTTTGTTAATGAGCTGGTGTGGAGTAGCACTAATCTACTTGCAACTTGTGCTAACGCTTTCACGGCACAGAGGAGTGAGTGACTACTAGTGCGTTTATTGTAGGTTTTTTTTTGTTTGTTTGTTTGTTTTTTTGTGACTAGCTAACAGTGCACTTAGTCTTAACCTCACTGGGAGATGGATAAGGCCCTAAGCGAGGTGTGAATGTAACAGGGTATGCATGAATGCTGATGGAGTAACACTGCTCTTCTGTGAAAGACCTCTTGCGGTAGCTGACAACTGCGCTCCCTTACGAAGATGTAAGAGGTGGAGGTGTTTGTCTCAGAGGGTCAGACCTTCTTTTTTTTTTTTTTTTCCCAACACAGTTTAGCATGGAGTAGAAATATTTTTTTGTCCCTGTGTGTGTAAACTGTAAGAAGCCCTCACCATTGCACAGTTACCTCTTTACTGTTCCTGTTCCACTGTGTTTATCCTACATGATGATTATTTTCAGATTAGCCAAGACATCAGTGGTATATTAGGTCACTTTGTATTCTACCAAAGCTTTTAGCAGTAAGTTCCAGCAGAGTGGAGCTTGCCCAGCTGAGTTTGGAGAAAGCTCTCACTACTAGGATCCCAGCTTCTGTGTACTGTGTGCTCAATGTAACAGTTTTACACAGATGTTAGAAACTCGTACAGGAAACCATAACGATAGCAGTGTGGATTTAAACTTTATTTTCAAAATGTGTCTGCCCAGGCTACCTCTGCAGGACAAGCGAGAGGGCATGGTTTTGAGTTATTTAACATTTACTTATACTGTTGGTCCATAATGTATTACTGCCTTAGGTTGAATCACTGTTGGCTTATACAAGATGAAACCTTCTGTAAGGTCACTCCCGAGCGTCACTGGTAAAATTTCTGCAGGGATCGTTAATGCAACAATCCAGAAGAGTCAGAGTCCTGCCTTTATTTTCTGTCTTTATTTGAGGAACTTCAGTTCCCTACTTAATTTTGTATTGAGATCTCCTGTAGTGGGAGGAAGTGGTCAGGATGCCCGTGTTCACCAAGTAACACACCGGAACTTACTACTTAGTACAAACCTGAAACCACCCTAGATTTTGTGTAGATAGTACTGCTCTCAGGGGTCATGGAGGAAGGGTCAAGGAAGAGGGAAAAGTCAAATCAAAGGCATTCACACATACCATTTTAATGTTGAAACATTTCAGTTTGTTTCCAACTAGAAAGAGAAGGAGTACACTGGGAGGAGCCGTGCAGATCCAGCATGTGGTAGAATTGAAACGTGAGTCTGCAAAACTGGGTTTGTTTTTTTAGAGCACAGTTTGAATTCCACAGTACTGAAGGCTGGACACTGAGCTAAATCTCTGAGGGCACCTCTGACAGTTCATAGCATGTGGAAGGTTGATGATGTGATAAGAAGTGATAGGAATTTGCAGCTCTGTGATTGGATTGTAGAAGTTGAACAGTGGGAAAAAATTTTCTTGCTTGCCTTGCTCAATAGGCTTCCACCCAAGATGAGTTCAAGCATTACTCCCCGAAGTTTTTTATGAATACTAGGGCTTGAGCTGCTGACAAGTTATGTCAGAAATGATAGAGCGGTATCTTCCAGTATCTCAGCTGGCAGCTTCTGCTTGTCCTGTTTCTAAATCTCTGCACTGTGGGGAGAAGAGCAGCGTATCATGGTCCTGTGGCGCTCAGTGGAGCACTGGTAACAGCTTGATTCTTAGCAATGGCCATTAACCTCTGTGGTGAGTTAGTGGGTGGGTGGTTGGTCTGTGCATGTCTCTCTCTTTCCTCCTCATCTTCCATGAGGTTAATTCCTCCTTACAACCTTTACTTGGTATGATATTTAAAAGCAAATGTATTTCAATAAATTAGGATTACAGGTTCCTGTCTGTGGTGTTTAGGGGTTTTCATTCCCTAGCTCACGTCATTGATTCCCGCAGAACTGCGAAGGGGGTAATTTCTTGTCCTGGTGATATTGCTGCTTCTGGTTTTTGAATTTTTAAAGAGGATATCATGGAAATAAACTTTATCTAGACAAGCAAGCTTAATTAAGCTAGTTGTACAGATGGGAAGTTTGAATTGGGGAGAACTGAAGTGAGTTGCTGTCCGTCGTGTTGTGGGTCAGTGGCAAAACTGAAGAAAGAAGGAAAAAGATCTCCCATGGATAACTTATCTGTTGACTCAGTCGTTTTCTGTAGTGTTAGAACCATTCTAAACCGTTCTATAGTAGGCTTTATATATAGACATCATATTTTTTTAATATTTTTTGTATGATATACTTGTGTTTTTGTGTTTTTTTTTTTTAACAAAAAAAGCTTTTGGATTAGTCCTAGTGGAATTGTGCTCTCTCCTCTTGTTACCAAAGTGCATGGTGTGAGTACAGGGAGGCAGGGAGGTGGTACACAGAGAGGTCTGAAGCCTCCTTTGTCATGGAGCTGTTTGGTGCCCAGCCTTTCTTGTAGCCTGTTGCAGCCTGAGTCATGGAGGCCTGGGGAGGGCTGACGTGGACTCGGACTCGCAATGCTTCTGATCAGGCTGTGCGGTGTCAGATCTGCTTCTAGGTGAGTCAGCCCCAAAGGGAGGAGTTCCCTGCATCCAGCAGACCCCCCCTGTCAGGCACTGGGCTTCCTGTCTGAATCTCTGCATGTAAATCAGCAGTGACACAGGACTGCAAATGGTTTCCAGCTGCTTTTGTGGGAAGTAGGGCTTGAACAGTCCCACTGCCTCTTTATGTCCCTTTGTCCATCCTCCAGTACTTCTTGTGCTGCTGCTGGCCAGTTTCAGCTCAGTGTGGGAGGTCTGGCCTAAACCTCAGTGCAGCCAGAAGCTGGCAGCTGTGGGGTGACTCACGGCCCCTCAGCTGTGCCTGACGCGGGTGGAGTGTGAGGCCTGGTGCAGCGCTCTCTCCTCTCCACTGACCGGGAAGAGGCTGTGGGGTCTCTTGTTTGTGGGAGGCTGACCATGGGCCAGGTTAACCCCCCATACATTTGTTGCTAAAGGTTTGGGGTTTTCTGGAAACCTTAGAAACAATATCTGGTGTGTCAAAAGGCTTCAGTATGAGCTCAGCCTTGTTAGATCTCAGAAAAATCCATGTGGAAGAGACTATAAGATGATACTGTGACTGTGAGAAGCCTTGATCATAGTGTCCATTTTGTTACAAGTCACATGTACAAGGAAGGCAGGCATTTATAGTTCATTGGCTTGGAGCATTCTTTATTTTATCCTGTAGCCCACTTAAGCCATTTGAAGATGTTCAAGAGCAGTAATGAGACACTTCTGAGAAACCTGAAGATGGTGACGGTAACTGCTGGATTGAGCAGTGCATATGCTTCAGGCCAGCCAGAGCCCTCCTAGGAGCTGTGAGTGATACCGTTGAAAGCAGAGCTCTGAGCCCAGCATACGAGGGCTCATCCTGAGCTTGACAATGCTAAGATATTTTTTCTTGGTTTGAGGAGCTATTAAAAAAATGTTGGTTTGCATTCAGTAAACAACTCTGGTGATTTTTTTTTTTTCCAGCTAATCAGAAGATGTTTCACCTATTTGTTCAATGGAGTCTTTAACTTTGACATTTGCTTACATGTCATTCATCATTTTCTAATCTTGTTTTCTACAGGATGACTGATTTTCTAGGTGAAATTTGTATTCAGTTGCATTTGAAATTAGAATAAAATGTAGAGTTGGCTTTATTGCAAAGCTAAGTTCTGATAAATCTTTTTTTTTTCTCTCTGTCACTAGATAAGTTGATTACAGAAGCATTTTCATTTAAATGAATTTCACTTGCAACAGACAATGTTTGAATGCAGTGCTTGTGATGAGTTAGATGTTGTAGACTTCTGGTCCTGTGGTCCTGTATTTTTGTTTTTCCTGTTTTTAAATACATAGATCAAAATCGGAAAATAATCTTTCCTATTTGGTTTTATTTAATCAAAGCTTTGTTGATTCATCGTTTTTGGGAAAACTAATCATTGAACTAATGTAATGGAGTGAACTGAAGGGAGTTGTTTACTTCTTCCTTTGCTTCATGGAAGAGAGAACCTTCATTTTCAAGAGTAATTTCAACACTTCGTCAAACTCTGATTTCAGATCCTAAGCCAGTAACTTTTCATATTGAATTTTTTACTTAATGCTAACAGTCACATAGTGAAAGGTTATGTTCTGTGTAAATAATGAAGGATTGCATGTTATGGCTTAGTTTAAGCAGCCATACTTTTAAGTAGAGCCTTCTGAAACCTGAATTTCCAGTTAGCTTTTCTGACATGAGATTTTTGTGCATTTAATCTTTGAATGAGATGGCAGTACTGAAGCTATTGAGTGTACTGGAACAGTGAGTGGAGTAATTTTGAGTACCAGTTTGAACAGTTTCAAAGTGCGGATAAGCTATGCTTAGAAATGCTATGTAGCTTCACAGGGTCGTAATCCATTTCGTAATCCGCTTTTCAAAGTGAGTTTACACTTGCAGTTTCTTTTTGCTAGAAACATGTTTAATCCAGGTGATGATTTACAAACATACTGTGGGCTAAATGTATGCTTTCTGAGCTTGCTCTTTGTTTCAGAGGGCATGAAAGCTTGCAAGGTACATTCTCCTTTCCCAGACTAGAATTTAGAATGTTATCCTGACTGCTGGATGCAAAAAAAAAAAAAAAACAACCACGCACCAAACCCTGTGGTTATGAATATTCTTGTGCTTGGGATCATTCCATAGACTGATCCTAAGATTTCTTGAAATTCTGCAAGAAAAGCTTTGCTTTAGTACTTGAGATCCCCGCATGCTCTCCTTTTACTATGTAAGGAGATGCCTTGTCTTGTCAAGTGAGACAAATGTAGGAAGGAGATTATTGGAAGGTTGACGACATTTTTCCATGTTCAAATAAATCATTGTGTTTGTCCTCTTTCAGCAGCATTAAAGGAAAATAAAATCATGTAATTGCACATGTCAAGATAAAGATGCTCCATTCCTGTGTTACTGTTTACTAGCCCCATGACTTATAAGGATGACTTCCAGTACTGCCATGGTAAAAAAAAAAAGGGGGAACCCCATTCTTCCTCTGTCCTTGCAGCACTGTCCCCATCTCGTGGCACGTCCTGCCAGCGTTGCTACTTCTGGCTGAGGGGATCAGCTTGCTACAGTGTGCCCATAGAGCAGAAATGGGCAGCAGGCTGCAAGGGGTAGGGAAAGTCCTGAGAGCTTGAATTCCCTCCCTACTTCCCCCCATTCATTTCAATATAGCACAGTGGACAGCATGGTGTGGTTACTGTAGGCTTTTACTTGGGAGATTTTAAATGTTCTCTACCCTGATCATCCCGTTCAGACCAGGAGGGCTGTAACCTTAATGCATGCTGACTTAGCTGCGGCCCCAGTGCACTGCTCTGGAACTTGCCAGCCTTGCAAGCGACAGCTGGCTAGAGCGTCTGAATTCCTTGTAGTGCTCAAGGGAGTGGCTGAGCCTTTCCTGAAGACACCACCACTGTTTCTCATGATCTGTAGGAAAGTCAGTCAAGGATAGCCAGAGTTATACTGGGCACAAAGTTAAGAAAAGTGTAAATTTGAGTTAAGATTAGGGAAAAATTAACTCAAACTTTGCTTTTCATTTTTTTAGTACAGTTATATTATGCTTAGGTAATGGGCTTTGTGAAGATGACAATCGCAAGATGCAGCTTTATTATCATGTCAGAAGCAACATCCTATTCCTTAACTGCTCGCTTTCTTCTACTGACAGCTGCTACTGAGGTTACATTGGTCAGTATTTTCAGCTGCTGCTGTGATGAAGTAAAATTGCAGTGGAGGAAAAATAATTTGTTTGCTTTCTCATCCTTTTTTAAAAAAAGAAAAAAAAAGGGGGAGGGAGGGTCTGTCAGGGACAGGACACATTCCTTTATGTTGGAATCCTTCTCTGTGATGACTAAAAATAACTGAGATTCATCTCTCTGAGCATTAGGAGCTATGGGGAGATGGGTTCTTCTACACAGAGCCTCAATAATAAAACTAGTATACTTGTCTGACCATTGGGAAAATTCAGTCCCAGCCACAAGAATGTGTGGTGCAGTCTGACATTGAAAACTGAGAATAAGGCGTTTTGTTGGCAGAACTTGTTTTCACTTTTCTCTTGGCAGAAACTGCACCTTTGAAATCCTCATCCACGTCAGAGAGGAAGGGAGACTTTGTTCTGTACCTCAGATAGGCTTCAAAGTGCTGACGTTTACAATTATGCCAGCTAGACAGGAAGCGTGCTGTTCATTTGTGCTGGCATCAGAGTAGCTGTCTGAAAGGCAAAAGCCCCATTTGCAGGTGCTGGTGTCTTAAGTTACCCTCCCCTTTTCTCTCTGCTGCTATTTATATTAATTTTTATCTTAATCAAAAACAAATTGAAAGAAAAAGGAAATTAAGCTGTACTAGCGTTTAATATATTAATTGGTAGTGGCACCCTTGTGCCAGTATGTCAGACTATCCTGTCTCTCAGACGGCCCACAAGTTACCCTAGGTAAGAATCAGCCTTCCACGGTGAGAGGAAGTGGAGAGTGATGATTAAAGTCCAGCAATATTCAAATCAGTACTTCAGAAATTTCACTGAACTTCATGGTAAATCTTTAGTAACCTTTTCTGAGATTTCTTTCTCAATAGCAAAAAGGCAAAACCACATACCATTGGGACAGTGCTTGTTGTTCCTGCCATGGTAAATGGCTGAAATGATACATGGGAGACAATACAGTGACAAACTAAAATGTGTTTCTTTGTTAGCAAATATTCTTGGAAGATGCATAGAAGACATGGCTGAACATTTGAAGAAACAAGTATTAGAACAAATGGCATGGTGTGGGAGGTTTGCTGTACAGTTAGAGGAAAGTACAGATATTTCTAGCGTGTCTCAGCCTAAGGTATTTGCTAAATTCTTGTTCTCAGTATCTTTCGTTATTGAACTGCTTTTTTTTTTTTTTTTTTTTTTTTTGAGGTGCTAGAGGAAAGATATACTGGAGAAGGTACTGTAAGCTGTAAATGACTTCCTTAATAAAAACATTTGTGAAAAAGCTGTGCAAGTTTAACCACTGAGGGAGCAGCTGCTTTGACAGTAATAACAACATAGATTCTAGTGTAAGGTTAGAGAAATAGTATCATGAGAAGTTCACTCATTGTTTGTAGGTAAGCTATTGCAGCAAAGAAGAGAAAACAAGAAGTGCACAGAGTGATACAGTTTGTCATCAGTGTGGCTAATTTTATACGCACAAGACCTTTAAATAGTAGAATTTTAAAAAATACTTCGTGATGCCGTGGGGAGTGAGCATCAAAATCTTTAGTGCCACGCGGGCTCACTGGTGTTCTTGTGGTAAAGTGCTTTAAAGAGTTGTTGAATTTAAAGATGTTACGCACTTCTTTGTCAAAAAGAGAAGCGTTCCGAACTTGCTGACCTCTTCTGTGACAACAAATGTCAGTAGCGTGCTACATAGCAAGTATTTTCAAAAAGCTAAACACATTTTATCTGTCCGTTCAAGGTGAAGGTGGTGTTTTAATGACTGAGGAAGTACTGGGTATGTTTTTAGAGCAGATGTTCAGAAATGTTTCCGTTATGTGATTTTTTTTTTTTTTTTTTGCTGTAGTTACTGAAAATGCCACCTGCAAAACCTCTTACCAATACACAACTTTCTAACCTGTTTAAAAATTGTCCAAATAAGGAGTGTCACTGAGTTTCGGACCCAATTGTTAATAATTATGCTTGCAAGACCAACAGATTGACACCAGGAAGAAGAAAATACACTAGCTGAATTTAAATAAGTTTAGTACGTGCAGCCAGCGATGCACTTTTTCCCTTCTAATCTACATGCCTTTGTTAACTATGACAGCTGTTAAAAGCAATCATTAAAATAAGCTTAACCTAGAACTGGACTTCTAATCCCTTTATCAGTGTTAAACCAAGTTGTTTTTTTTTTTTTAATAACATGAGCAAGCACACTCCTTAAAAATATAATTCATATTTTTCTAGTGAGAACAAACTGTTTTTTTGTACGGTTAATGAGATTGAGTAATGTCTTCAACTTTTCTTTATCCCATTATTTTAATTAGTATTTTTATGTACTTTTTATAATGCACGTGATATATTCGTACAGCAGTGTGTATATAATTTATAAATGTACTTATGTTGGGGATGCCTTCTCAATGAACTCTTTACTGAGACGGGTATGTGATCAAAAAGTTTGGAGGCTGCTTTGTTGTAGGTTACGGTCCAGGTTCAGAGATCTGCCCAGAAGCTGCAGAGCAGCCAGCTGACAGGCATCGTGTATTGGTGTGCTCAGGGAAACAGGCACCCTTGGGCTGAGTGGCTGACTTCTGCTGTGCAGTGAGGTGTGCAGAGCTGACGTGGAACTGGCTGGGGTGGGTGACTGAGATGGCTTCTCAGAGGAGTGCTTCGCAGATGCTTGATCAGGAAGTCTTTCTAGTTTTATCTAGCAGATAAAGTCCTTCATTGTGTAAGCAGTGTAACAGTGTTAGGATTGGGTTATTGCCTCCAAAGGTTGAAAGGCTGGGAGCAGGTGTCTCGAGTTCTGGTTTGATGCAGCTAAGCAGCCTTCCACGGGTGACTTGCATTTTCAGGCTTCATTTTTCATGTTATGGATCAAAAAGTCTTCAGAGGGTTTCTGTTAAGGTCCCTGGAGTTTCTGCCTTTCTTTTTAGACAAAAGATACCCCACAATTATGACAGATTACTGTGAAGAAGGCTGTTGTCCAGCAGTAATCGGAAGCAATGGTGCAAGAAGTTTGTGCAGCTTTCTTGCAAAACAAAACCTCTCTCCTCCTTCTCCCCTTCCACAAAGTGCAATATAAATATAAACCTAGGGCTTTTAGGCCTTTCTTGCGCCACTTCTGTTTGCATTGCAAGAAAATGCCGTTCAACTGGTAGCTCAGTTGCTAGGGAGATGAGTGTTGAAACTCATGATAGGAATTATTTAAGCTGCTGTCAATTGTAGGAGAAATAATACACTGCCCTGGGTCTGGCCTGTGTTGCGCCAGTCCAGACTGCTGCTTTGCCTTGTTGAAGTTCGGGCTGTTTGCTTTCCAAGGCACCAAAATGTAACAGATTGGGTGAGGGCTGTGCTCAGAAGTCCACCTCTGAGCTGGCAGCGTGGGGGCAGGCTGGCCCTAATAGCTTTGTACAAGGGTTTGGTTGTGCCTTTCAACTCCGCTGTCTTTGGAAAAGCAAGGTGCTTAGGATGTGACTGAACATCAGTTAGCATGTGTGTAGGTCCTTGGGGTGCTTGTCTCGCTGCACCGTGGGCTGGCTTCCTGGGGCTGTGCTGAGGCGGCTGCCGGCACCCAGCAGGCAGTGTGAGGCAGCCTGTGCTGGGAGGGCTGAGGGTGTGCAGGCAGCTAGCTGCTGTGCAGCAGCTGCCGTGCAGTGTATTCACACCCCAGCTTACCTCTGGACGCATCATTTCTCTTTCTGCAGTAAGACCTCCTTGCACGTCCTCAGCTGAGCAGCAGCTCACTGGCTTCTGGCCAGGGTGGCTTGTCCATGCGGCATAGGAGCCTGGGTGTGCCTCGCTTTGCAGGCGGGGACTGATGCTCTTGGTGGGGCTGGTAGTTCACCTCAAGCTCTTTTTTGAGCTCCTCTAGCTGTGCTTGACACAAAAGTAACACCAGCCTACAGGGTAGTCTTTGTTAAAATGAAAATAGCAAGAATTGTGAGTAGACTGGTATGTCCCTCCTACTCAGTAGGAACCATGCTGCTATTTGGGAACTAGTTTATGAATTGGAGGAAAATAACAGAGCCACTGTGGCCTACTCTTCTCCCTAGCAGTTGTGCAGTCTCCATCTGTGCGTTCAGGCTTTCAAGACCTGAATAAAGCCCTTACTAGCCTTTGCTGACCCCGCTTTGAGTGGCATGTTGGATCACGAACCTCCTGGGACCCTGCCGACCTGACCACGGTCTCTGTTGCTGAGAATCTAAGCCCTCAGATCTGTTTGCATGAGGACATTGCAGTTCTGGTAATAACATCACTTCAGAGCATTGGAGTGGTATGTTTTCTTCCCTTGGCAAAGACTGGGTGGGATGAAGCTGGAAATAAGCTTTCCTAAAATGTCCTCATTCAGGCTTCCATGAATGAAGGCAGTGCATTTCAGCTCTAGGAAGAAATTTGTTCAGGCTGTGACACCTCTTACAAGTCTTAAGGTGTGTTTTTTTTTTTTTTTTTCTGGCATAAATGCAAATTAGCTTTTGGATGGGGGAAGAACAAGCAAAGATTAGAGATCAAGAGCCAGAGATGACTCTTTTGAAGGACTAGAGGAAGTAGATAGAAGCCTTTCTTTTTTTTTTTTTTTTTATTCAGGAAAGAAAAGTAATGCTTGTATGCATAGAAAGCTACTGCCTCGGGATGGGGTGGGAAGAACTTTTTTTTTTTTTTTAATGAAAGATGGGTGATCTGGAAGCAGGTTTCTCTTTAAATCTTCGGCTTGAGCCATACTCCATTAGAAAGTTATATCTTCTGTATATGAAATATTTTTGTTGTATGTAGGTATTTGTAAATATATATTTAAATTTGGGCATGTGATTCATATGAGAAAAATCTTTGCATAGGTAAGTTTTAAGTTGGTATTGTCTTAAAATAACTAGTTTTAAAAAAATACCCCAGTCCCTTTACCTTAACCAGCTACCAAGAAGGCGTGTAGCTTTATTCTTTACTCAGAAGTTAACTCCATCTCAGCAAGAATTAAGCTTTCTTACTGATTTCAGTGTGGCAGTACCATGCACTTCGTGGTTTTCTGCAGCTTTTTGGGAATTTAGTTGAATAAAAAATGTATTTGCAAAGGTTTTTCTGTGCTGATAACTGGGGAATGGAGAAGAGTTGGTGGAATTCATGCTGTCGGGGCCGGAGGGCTTGTAAGCAGTGCTGTCCACATGCAGCTGCAACTCAAGCAAATCTGTAATTGTTGGGGCTTTGCACTGTGAGAACTGAACTGGTGGCTGCAGGAGTAGGGAATTATTTTTTGTTGTTGTTCTTCATTTTGTTTACTGGATTTGCTGCCTGCTTGCTCTGATTTTTCTTGTATTTCTGTGGTAGGGAAGAACAGCCTGGTTCAGATTCCGCATACGATCTTATAGTCTGATGACATCAGGTCAGCACATACAGTATGAGCAGAAAGCACTATGACTAATTTCACATCATGTGGGTCATTTTTCCTCTTTGCCCTTTACAAGTGGAAAAATGTGTGCAATGTAGCATACTGTCTCCTTTTAGTGCATTATATATTGCTCTGTGCTTACTGTGGCAAGAAATCTTGGAAACATTCGTTTCCATGTCTCTGATCAGCCCCACCTCTGTTTTTCTGTCTGCACGGATGGGTATGTTTGTTGTCAGTATGTGGTGCTGGCAAAGGCTGCTTGCTTTCCCCTCCCACATCAGAGCTTAGAGATAGTAGCCGCTTGCAGTAGGCTGCAGCCTGCATGTAAATGGTTTTTATCAGCCTGTTCTCTCTGTGTGACATCTCTTCCAATAACCGCCCCCACATGGACTGTGCTAGGGTGGCTCTTGCAGCCTGATGCATGTGCGTGAATGTCAGCGGATTGTACTTCTTGGAGGGCTTCTTGTCCTCATCCCTGCTTTGTACTTAAGGGGTTGGAGACTCTGAAATGCAATGCTTTTTTGAATTTATTTTTGATTAAAGGAGATGGCTAGAAATTCAGAGGTAGATAAAACGGAGGCAGTTAACATCCTCATTGCATAGCAACAGAATGAGGAAGTAGAAGCTTTGAAATAATAGGGGAAAAACCCGTGATGTAAAGCCAGAGACTTCAGAAATGGGCTGGAAGACAAAATCTGTTGGATACTCTTCCTCCAGTGCAAGATGGATGTGAGCAGAAAGGGTGTCAGTGAAAGCAGCAGGATGATCATCGTCCCTCACACACTGTCACTTTGAAGTAAATCCAGTCTCCCTGCTCTTGTCTGGTCAGAAGCTTCAGAGGTGCAGGGTACTAATGTGTGTTTCTCCTAGTCAGGTCCTTGGGGGAATGTGTCATGGAACCCAGGTTTGGGAGAGAGCATTGGGGAGACACCCCTGAACTCACACCTGTGGGGCCTCTTCTCTTCTCCTCCCACTGAAGTAACTGCTGGTGGCTGCCTCTAATGCAGAACATGAGGTAGGGAAACTGCAGCACGGTTACCAAGGGGCCAGAACAGAAACTTTGAATGTGGAAAACAAACAAAGCTAAGACTGCCCAAGAGCCTCAGGCTCCTCCAGCGTGAGTGCCCCTACCACATCAGTCATTGCAGGGTAGCCTGGCTCCCACTGCCACCTCACAGCAGTTTGCCGTGGGACTCCTGGAGTGGGCTGTGCTGGGGTGCCCAGCATAGTGTGCCACGAGGAAGGTGTGGTCGCTGGTAGGAGCTGTGGCTCCTCACCTGGGGCAGAGTCCTTTGCCATGTGTTGCAGTGGTCTGCATCGCTTCCCTGGAGAGCCTGTCGGACAGGTTGTCCTGCAGGCCTCTGTGGATCTCTGTCAGGAAGGCTAGGATTTTGTGTGACAACTTACAAGTTTTTCATTAGTATTAGGGAGTGTTGCCGTGTGTAAAATTTCCTGGGAAACATGTACTGAACAGTTTGCAACCTGTGTGGGTCACTAGGCATCTGCACAGCTGTGTTTGGTGTGTAGGACCTGAGTCTCCAAGCAGTAATGTGTTGTGGGGATGATCCGGTGGTGGATAAGAATCTGTGGAAATCAGAGTAAAATCAGAGTGCGGATATGTAGCCTTGCGAAATGGGTTTAGAGATAGAAAGGATATAGTAATGGGAGGCCAGGCAAGGACTGGATAACCAAGGTTTTTTGTGTAGGGACGGTAGCTATGGGTCTTCAGTTAACATTCTGTATGTTTGTAAGAGGAGTTGGTTGGTGATACAAGAAAGAGCTTCAGTAGTACAAAATATATATATATATATTTTTTTTCTTCTCCCTGGAAAAGAAGGTGGGTGATTCTGTAGTTAGTCTCTTGTGTCTTGCCAAGAGCTCGCTGTGTGCCTATGTGCAATTTGCATGTGCTCAGATTTTCCAGAAAAGGCTTTGGATTTTCCAGGTTTGTTTTGGTATCTTTTTGCAGTTTTGTTCCACAAAACTGCTGCTATTGAAAGCCTCACTTGGAATAGTGGATGCTTAGAAATGCTCAAATCCAGTGCCAGGATGTTTCTGAAATAGCTCTTGCATTGAAGCACCCGAAATCTATAGCCATCTTTGGAAATATAGGCCATAATTTCTCTGCTTGCTCATCCCTGCTAGAAGAATTGTTATGTCCTTCCTTCATAAAATGTTTGAAAGGCACTGCAGGAGCATGCAGTGGTACCACATGTTAGAGCAGCATGACAAAAATGCCTTGCATGTGTAGGAGTTTTATTTTTCTGGGGTCTTTTCTTGAAAGTCACTAAAACTAAGGGGAAATCTACATATGGCAAAGCCTTCATGTCAAACAGTGAACACAAGTATAACATGGCCATGTTGGTGTTTGTGGGCTCCAGTTCAAGAAGGTGCTGCTGTTTTGCAGGTCTGTCTCTGGAGCGCTCAACCAACTCGATTGCCTCGCGTGCTCGCCTGTGCGAAAGAGAGGAAGAAGTCATGGCTTGTTTTGAGACTGCGTGTGTCGTTGCCCAAGTGTACTTGCAGGAGCTTGAAAAGGTGAGGAGAAACATGCTCAGGGTGTTACCTGGTGAGTTGGGTGGAGCTTCAAGGAATTCTGACAGCAAAAATGGTGTCGGAAAAGGCAAGTGGTCATGGGCAATAAGGAACATGAGAACACATCTGAAGGGGGTGAGGTGTCTTAGCATTTCTGCAGGCTGTTGTTCAGTGTAAGTAGTTGCAAAACAATTATTTATCTGGTCTCTGCTAGTTTGTTCTGCGAATGATGTGTGGAAACCAGTTTTGCCTGTGGTAAGGCAATGAATACTTCAGATACGCTCAGGTCTTCATCTCAAGTTTAGCTCTTACTAAAGAGGGATTACAGACTTTGTGTACCAAGTGCCACCGTGAAGGAACTGAAGATGTTTTACGAGCCTGCCACGTAACTGATACACAGTGCTGGATATTGAGATCCCTAGCGAGCTAAAAGTCACCGATTGGCTTGAGCATAGCAGTTTAACTGCCAGTGCTTTGCTGTTTCAGGTGAAACTGGAGGAACCTGGATCAATAGCATGTAACTGCTTAGGCAGTGGTTGGCTAGGATGCTGAGTAAGATGAGTACTGAGCTCTGCACTGAGCTGTAATATGTGCCGCTGACTTGCTGAGCACATGCTCGGAGGTCTCTATGTCTGTAACTTCGTGTAGCAGCATTTAACAGGGGCACACCGAGAGTTTTCACACCGTCCTCTGCCACACGTTATGCCTGACATGATCAGCATTGAGACAATGCGTGTTATCTATTATTCTGTTACTTAACTGCCTCTGACCTTCTGACCAGATATTTCAACTCCTCTCATCAGCAAAGGTTTGTGTTTGTTGCAGGCTTTGTTTTCAATTGCATTAAAACAAGAAAAATAAGCTTATGACACACATGAAAATCCATTAAGAAAGCCAGACAACAAGTTGTTTGGTCTGTTTCTTGGTAAGAAAAAGCTAAATGGCCTTTTTATTTAAAATTAAGTACTGCCTTTTCCTTGTGGAAGGACCAATTCCTGCCAGTACCGGGCACTGGAAATGTTTTTACTGACAGTTTGTGTCTGCCAAGAAGGGAAGGAGTTTGCACAGAAATTCATCCTTCTTTTGGACTCAGAAGGATGCAGGATTCTTGATTCACGTACATAGAGCCCATAGGTCCTTTCCATTCCTGGATGAAAAACCCTGCTTCGGAGAGTCTACACGGTGCAACTTGCAGTAATGAAATCTGTTAGTTAGTTGTGCTGGAGAACCTTTTCTAAGGAAGCAAAAGCAAGAAGGGTTTGGTAAGACTAAAAGAGGAAAGGCTAAGATTCCTCCATCAAGACTCCTTATACGTTACCAACTCTTACAGGTATTTATTAAGCTAGATATACCCACTCAAACATCATGTTTGTATTTCTGTGCAAGGCACTGGGTCTGTGTGGCTGGAGTAGTACTTCTGAAGCCCTCAGTATTGCTTTCTACTTTATTAAATATGTCGCTTTCCGCTTTATTAAATGTGGGAAGTAGTAGGGGCTGGTGTTTCAAAACTTGCACTGCATACAGAATATTTCATGGAAGTTCAGGTTTTTTTGAATAGCTATCAAAGGTAAGTTCTCAAGTAGTCTGAGGAGGAATCTGATGGCAGAAGCTAACATTTTGTTATTCATGATATCTCTTTGGCTGGTGAGGAAATGTTCAAAGAGTTGTCTGTAATCCCGCTGGTTTCTTTCCTCACAGACCTTAAACAACACGCATTCAAGGAGTATAAAGGGCGGCAACATGACGTACTCTGAGTTTGAACTGTCCTACTTCCTGGAAGCAGCTCTACAGAGTGCGTACGTGACTCATTTGAAGAAGGGGTAGGTGGATGCAGATGTTAATAGAAATAGATAATACTGCATGTTTTGTCTCAGAACAGATGAAGGCTGATGTCTTCATGTGTTCTGTTGTGACTTTGCTGCTGCTGCTGACTCGCTTTGTTTTCTCAGTGTCCTACCCCTCCCAGCCACATCTCCCTCTCATCCTAAACCTCAGTTTTCCAGACCCACAAGCAGGGTGGAGTACAGCTTTGTTGTCTTGACTCAGCTCTGTTCCCTGTGGAGATGAGGGGAGTGTCTCTATAGATAGAGAGTGGAACTGAAATATTGCTGAGTTCTTTTTGAATGTTCAGCCTGAGTTCTTTCTGAATGTTCAGCCACAGGGCGTGCTTTGGAGCTAAGTGAAGTCTTAAGGGTTGTTTGTTTTATTTAGTTATTTAAGTTCTTAAATGTCCTGATTGAACTCCCAAATCTGTGTGGTTTTACTGGACAGAATGTCCACTTCCAAAGGCAGCAGGTGAGTGCACGGTACCCCCTAAAGCAGGCAGTATCTTCAGAATTTAGTTAATGGAGAGACTGCCATGTGGGGGGAATATCTGTCTGTTCACCATGTGTAAACAGTACTTGGAGGAATTCATCCTTCCCTAGTTCTGTGTTTGCAGCATATAATCACTTTTCTTCCTAAGGAATCAGGTTCTCTATACAGCAGTCAGAAATTCAGTATCAGTGGTCAAAGTTTTGTAAATTTTCTTAAGCAAGCCATCTTTTGAAAGTATTTTGTTTTGGTTGTTTTTAACCTTTATCCCCAATTATACTTTCTGGCCTTTACTCCTCTTCAGTTTCCTTCTGAATGAAATGGAGAAGAAAGGGAAAAAGAAAAGAAGAAAACTGGGGAAAAATTCACAGCAAAAATCAGTTTAAATTCTCCTGTGGGGGGGGGGGGAATACAATTTTTTGATTTTGTTGTTGGAAGAGGGTCTGCTTCTGTTCAGGTTTTTTTCTTTTTTCCCACCAGTAACTATGTAAATGCAACTATGAATATCTTTTGGTGTTCTCCATTGTTTTATGTGAAGCCAGGATTTAAAGCCTTCAAGTACAAGCAGAGCTGAACTTGCAAGCATATCCCTCAGGGAAAGTCTTATTTAACCCAAAGGCTTTATAGGTAAAGCTGAGATGTTGTGGAATGACCCCGTTAGTCACGGGAACACAGGTTTATGAGTAAGGAACTATGAAATTCTATGTGTGAGGTGTAGTCTCAGTGATAGAGAGGTATGTGTTTTTCCCACAAGAGGTGGAAGTTGGCCATCTGTGGCACCAAGTGTGGGCTTCGCTGGCCCTTTGCCATTTTGGTGGCAAACAGAAAGCTCAGGTCTTGCCAGTAAGCTCATTAACTATGTAGTAAAATAAAATCGCATTTAGAACATATGGTGCTGATGTCCTCTAGGCACCTTTTGAATAACAAACTCGTTCATTTTATTCAGCAACATTTGAAATTCGATCTGCATCAGTTCAATATATCCAGTGGGTTGTTTTAGCTATTACTGTGAGCCTTGCTCACTCCCTTCCCACGTTATTGTTATGACAACCTTTTAAAAAAAAAAAAAAAACCTACAGGAAAACAATTTGGAATCAAAATACATGTGTGAATTAAGCACCACTTTGATTATATGCTGAATCGCTGCAACAGCAGCAAAATGTGCTCTGTAGCTGTCTCCTGATGAAAGCACAGCCTGCTTGCTGCTGTGGAGCTGACTTGGCTGTGGCGAGAACAAAGCCTGATTCGTTCTACACCTCTTCCAGTGCAAATCAGAAGCAAGAGCCAGTGAAATTACAGGACCAGAGTGGGGGAAATGAAGCAAGTGGGAACCCCCAGCTTGTCCCTGTACCATCTGCTTGTGTATTAATGTGCAGCTTCTGCCACAAGAGGGCATAAGCAGCATTGGGAGATAGGAAGGAACGGGGTAGAAGAGGCTTTCTTAGATGTTTCATGTGTATAATGAACCACTCTGCCCATTACCGAACAGCTCAAATAAACACTGTTGTTCTCCTTGTTGCTTTCAGCATGTTCAGGTAGGAAATAGGCCGTTGACGATTGCCCCTGGTAGTGAGATAGGCCCTCTGAGATGGGATGTGTACGAAATACATAGCAAGTGCTTCATTCCCTAGAGGGGAGCTGGTTTCTCACCAGGCAGATGAGCTGAGGGAAAGGAGTGGTACTGTCCTGCTTTTGTTTGTTCGTGGTGGCAGCCTCTTGGAGCACGACCAGGGATGCCCTTTTCCTCTTTCAGTGCAGGGTGAAAAGAAGGCACCTCCCTCGCTCATGTGCACCCTTGCAAGCCAGCTGCAAGGACCAGCAAGTCCTGCAGCTGTGGCAGTCCCTGACCCTGTTAATAGACATTGCTTAAAAATACTGTGTTTCTGAAAGCTTGGCTCCTGCACTTGTTTGCCCTGCTGCATCCTAAGCAAGCTGGCTTTTATTTGTCCAGTGTTGATACTGTGGACGCAGAATATAGGCAGGCAGATGTTGTCATACTGTAGGAGGCAGCCTGTTGTCTTTAATGTTAGCATCTGCACTGGGTTCTGGTTTTTTTTTTTCTCTCTGGTGTCTGTGTATTTGTGAAGGTTAGGCTCATCTCTGACTGCCCTTCGCTTGTGTTCATGGCATTATTATTTGGTCTAAATGCTGTTATTACTTCCTTAGGGCAAACAGGATTCACCTGTGAGAAGTAATGGCTATTCTTGTGCTGCTCCTCTAGTGGTATTTGAAGTATGTGTGGAGTAGCAAAGAGAAATTAAGGGAAAAAAAAAAAAAAAAAGCTAAGGCTTTCCAGAGGAAGCAGATGGTTTTGGAAGCTCTAGATGCTTCTGAAGAAAATGATTTTCTGAAAAACAAATATTAAGAACTCATTAAAAATCAGATTTCCTTATAATGCCTCAAGTTAGGGACCTGAATTACTTTGGAAAACGCTGATGAAATTGCCTGCAAGGGAAGGCTTACACAATTCTTTCTCTTCCTTCTTCTGTCATTTTTTTTAGGGGCTCTTACTCCCCTTTTTGAAATTTTGTAGTCTTCAGTTGAAAGGGCACTTTGAAGAAATAACTTCACGTGTGTGTTATTTTTACAGTAGAGGCTGATGTAGAAAGGTCGGCAGGACAAGACCTGCCAGACTATTAATTTTTTCTGAGTTATTTACGTGGGCTTTTGTGCCATTTATCTCTTCTTCAGTCCTCCTAGTCTAGCACCTAATAAAGGCAACTCAAGACACTGCAGCAATTCCTTCAGGAGTGAGTCTAAATGGGGTTTTCTTGTTTGTTTGTTTTGGTGGGGTTTTTTGAGTTTCATTTGTTAGACAGGTTGCCTTGGGAAACTCTAATGTGCTTTGTTGTCATTACTTATCTTGTATCTTTCATGAGAATCTGAGGTCTAGCTCTTCAAGTGCTCTTTGTGCCTGTGCATGAACAACTTTTAAAGGGAGAGTATGAATTCTTAGAAACCTGGGAAAGATGCAGAAGGAGCTGCCCAGAGGCAGTGGTGTTCCTGCTGTTTGTGTGCTTTCACCTGGAGAAGTGGCTCTGCACGCTGCCGTGTGGTCATCTCGGGATGATCTCTTCCATCTGTTAGTGGCTGTTTTTGCACTTAATGAATGGGGATAAGAACATGATCTTTTAGAGTCCACTTTGGCTCATTATCTGTATTTTGTTGATGAATTTGCGCCAGAAAGAATGTACTTCTTAAATTTCTTATCTTAAAATTTTGTGTAGCATTAACCACGCAATGTGATATGACTATTTTGATTCACAGTCTGTTAATAAATTATCCTGCATAATAAATTAATGGGGTGCTTCTGAAGGGGGAAAAAAAAACCCCACAGACTTCCATGCCATGCTGGACTGAGTCACAGTCTCTGTCACAGCTTGCACTCATGATTTTCTGTGTTCCTCTTTATTAAATTAGCTGTGCTTGAATTCTAAACCACATTTCATCATGGCTTTTTAAATGCCCCTCTTAGCTTTGTGGCTAAGACTGAGGCAGTTCATTTAACGACCTTCTTGTTCCTCCTCGTTTCTTTCTCTGGCATCTTTGCAGTGCAGTAGGGGCCTATAGAGTCTTTCAGCTCGTTTCATGTCCATGATTTAATATTTGTTTATGGTCCCCTGGCTTGAGCCAACAGTATCTGGGACTTCCAGGTTGTCTTCTGTTCAAGTCATTGTGGGTGCTCAAGACTGTTTAGTTCCCGATCTAGACAAGATCAAATGGATTTTTGACCCACATACAGATGTGATAGGACAAGGGGGACTGGTTTTAAACTAAAAGAAGGGAGGTTTAGGTTAGATATTAGGAGGAAATTCTTTACTCAGAGGGCAGTGAGGCCCTGGCACAGGCTGCCCAGAGAAGCTGTGGGTGCCCCATCCCTGGAGGTGCTCAAGGCCAGGCTGGATGGGCAGCCAGCCCACGGCAGGGGGTGGAATTGGGTGGGCTTTAAGGTCCCTTCCAGCCCAAGCCGTGCTGGGAGATTCTATGATTTGCTGTGGATTGCCAAGGGTTATGATTATGTTCTCATCCACTCATCTACATATGCTTATTTCTGTTCAGAGACGTACTTCGCTTTTTGTTTTTTTCGGGTTCTATTTTCAAAAATCTCGGCAAGTGCACGCTTAGTACATGAAGGGCATCTGTTAATGGAGCAGTAAGTTAGTTATTGTCATGAGTAATAGGCATGTGCTTAGAATGATGCCTGTGCTCCTTGGTCTTCCAGTGCCTGGGAGCACTGAGTGGAAGGGCGAGCTCCTGCAGCGAGGTGTGTTTGCAAGCTGCTGGCAGGTGTGCTCTGCCTCCTTATGACGGCTCAATAACGCGCAGTAATCTTCAGAACGTAAGAGCTGCCAAAGCAGAGCCTCAGTCCTGTAGAACTAGCATTGCTGTCATATGCTTTGCATGTTGCAGAGTTAAGGAGCAGGTGCCCTCAGAGGGCCTGACCACAATGTTCTGGGCTAGCAGGTGGTGGGGTGCATTGACGTCTAAAAACTAGACCTGAAATGGTGCTATGGTGCTCTAATATTCTGGAAAGAAAACTATCTTTTTATGATGTTCTCTAGGTTTTTAGTCTTTAAGTAATGCCAAATGTGGAATTAATTGGCTTTGCAAATGATCACTAATCTTCTTTCTGTTGATAGTGAATGGAAATCATTGATGCTTTAGGACAAATACCATTATCATAACAAGAAACCTAAATGTATACATTCTTGAAAAATGTCATGGAACTATAATACAGCCTGTCTCTTCTTCCTAGTCTTTTAAGGTGCCCAAGGAAGCGCAGGGTGGGCCAGTATTTTTTAAGTAACTGAGGGTAGCTGTTGGGCAGGTGCTTTTTGTTCAGCTGGAGGAATTTCTTGTTTTCAACTATGGGCAATAAATAGCTTGTGAACAATTCTGTTGGCTTTGGTGTGACTACTCGTGTATAAATATCACCATGTATCTAGCTGCTTTCCATAGTTTAAGGTCCAGAACATATATGGTGTATGCAGAGTAATGTGATTGATTTTTTTTTTTTTTTCTGCCTAACCCTCTTTCATTGTAGGTCAAGCTGTGCTTGCAAACAGCTACTGCCTGACAAACTGTTTAAACCACTGTAATTTCATCATGTGTCTGGCCCATCAGACACAAGGCGTTTAAGCACCACCTGAAAGGCATCACCACCTGAAAGAATCACATCAGCTCAGTGTAATTCAAACCAGTACAGCCTGTGCGTATGAAGAGGAGAAGTGGATGCTTTTAAGAAGCATCTGCTTTATAAATACGAACTATGAAAAGCTTCCAAATGTCCCCTCTGTTCCTCAAAATGTGAATGTGATCCTCTCCTAGGAAGCCATCTGGAGCAGGCATGCTACAGTTGCTGCCTTGCTGGGTGCCACTGTCCTCTGCCTCTCAGTGGCTTCTCTCAGTGCTGCACACTGGGTGCTAGGGCTTGTTTTGTTGGCTTGTTTGAATGTCAACTTTGCCCAGCTTTGGTGCACCATAAAAATATTTCCTCTCAAATGTGCTGGTTTGCCTTGGCTTTATTTTTTTATTATTATTTTTTTCTGCCTTCCCCGTAGCAATATTGTGAAGGGAATGAGGAGTCTGCGGGAAATATTACGGACTGTGGAAACAAAAGCTACTCAGACCTTCAAAATGGTAAGGGGAATGAATGGGAGAAGGGAAGGTGGACATAATATGCTGTGCAGGAGTTCTGTCTGTTTCTTAACCATTGCAGTAGAACAGAATTTTTTTTCTCACTTGATTGCTTGGGTTTTGTTTGTTTGTTTTGAATACTTGTGGGAGTGATGTGTGTAGTGATGCACTTAATTCACATTGCTATCCAACTGAAACCGCTGAGCCCTCAGATCTGGGCATATGGGTTACTTTTGTGTGTGTCTCTCTCTATATTTTTTTTATTTAAAAAAAAAAAGTGCATTTTCTAGCCCTGGTATAAATAGGGATAGGGATGCATTTAGTTTGACAGTGCTGTCCCAGGTAATAATGTCTTGCTTTCTTTCTCTCTTGTAAGTGTGTGCATGCACAACTTTTCATGTTTGCATGTAGCAGCATTAAGTACTTCTGGCTCTTGCAGCAAACAAACAGGACTTTTTTTAGACTCAAGTGCTTCAGTGTTCTTTGTATAAAACTCCCTTCAATACAGTGTGGTACAGAGTCATTTGTTTTTTAATTGGCATTCTGCTCCCTGCTATCCTTTTGTAGAGAAATCATGGAGGAAGTCATTTATGTGCCCGTTTGACTGTGTAGCTTAACTTAGATAAGAGATCGTGTCCTGAAGTTACTCAGGATATGACAATAACAACAGCACGGAGAACAGCAGCCTTGAAAACATCAATGAACCTTTTCAGACCTTACAGTCTGAAAGCATTCACACTGATATGGCTAAACTTGTTTTGTGTTTGGTTCAGCTTCCTTTGTGTTTTGCATGATTCCAGAGAAGTTTGGAGAAGGAGATGGACATGGTTTTGCTTAGCATTTTGAAGATGGAGAATACTGGGTTCCAGTGGATGGACAGACCTGTGTGTGTCTTGCTTACATTCAGACACAGAGTTAAATGAAAGTACAAGCAGAAAGAGTATCCTGGGTACATTTCTACCTAGGTTTCTCACATTTGTGTATTTTGGAACTTCTGTTCTAGAAATGAATCTTCATTGCCTTGGGATTGCCTTCCAGGTCTAGTCAAGAATACAGATGCACGTGGAAGTTTGTGCAGGGAATTAGAGGTGGTGACTTAAATAATTGTCACACTCAAATGGTCCCATCCTTTCCCAGATTGAGATCAGGACTAAGGGGATTTTCTTGCTCATCTGTTTTATCGTTATGCTGAAATGAGCGTAACCATCTGCTGTTCTTGTACCATGACAGAATGTGGCACTCAAAGGCTGATGTCCCTGTGCAGCTGTGGAGAGCTGTACAACACCACTGGAGGAGAGGGGGTTATTTTTAAGGGGAAATTTGAAGACATTCATCACTAGTTTTTCGTGGGATTTCCATTTCACTGGAAGTTGTGTTTTCATTTTCTTATTTACTTGTGAAGAGCTGTCAAGAGAGCAAAGGGAAGAATGTGCTTAATTAAACAAGTTTTTCAAGCATGAAAGTGAAACATACAATTTTCTTTTTCTTAATTTGTGGGATCTCAGTGTTCTCCAAGCATAATGATGCTTTTTTTTAGCCAAAGGCAGGAATAACATAAATCACAGTCTTGACCTGTTCTGGTTTGTTTGGTCTTATTCAAAACAAGAGTGAAGCTAATTTCCACAGCTACTGTACTGTATGTTAAAATAAAGACACTGCAAGTATGTGGTTCTTGCCTTTTGAAATGCTTATCACAAACTGTACTCCTACTTTTGTGTGAAACAGTAAAGATCTTTCCATTGCTGGCGTAATATTCTTCCCTCCGCTGTAATGCTGTAGGAGAAAATATAGGAGAGTTGGTTCCTCAGGGTAAAACTGACTAAATAATTGCACGCTGAGATGATAAAATGATACTGGCTAATGTTGCAGTGCCCCAGGCCATTTTGCCTATGGTTGCTTGCTAAAAAAAGCACAGGAAAGCTTAGTTAGAAACAGAAGGCTTTCTGTAAGTTGTCAGTAGGAGTGCAGGGAAGGTCTTGGGGTTTCCAGGGAGTTGTATGTGTCAATATTCCTTTGAAGCACTGCCATACATCCAAATCAGTTTGCCCTTTGCTAGGTACAATCATGAAACCTCGCTTTCTGGTGTTGAAGAAACAGTGCATGCTAGTGTGTCTGCACTTGAAACTAACTCAGTGGCCTCGTGTGTGGTGATGTAGATGAAAATAAGGAATCTTACATCAAAATGAGTTATTTTTCTGAATGTTAACATGATTTTTCTTTAACCTCAGTAGGATTTATTTATTCCTACAGATGTCACACCTCAAGTGGTGCAATGTGTCAGTTTATCAGTCATACATATCCTGGTATTTAAAAGAGAATGACTCTTGGCAGGCTTACACCATGTCATAATGCATAAATTGCATATAAAAATGCATACAAGTTCAAAAATATGTACAAGCATTAGGACAGAAGGGCTGAAGTTTCAGTCTGCCTCTGCTCTGTGCTGTGTTTGCTTTAGCATAGAGTACTGTGCTGCTGAGAATTCCCAGAAGATGCTGCCTGTTTTGATTTCTGTGCTTGTTTGCATGTTCATCTATTT
>VXAV01000020.1:136288-176263 GCA_013399715.1 Alectura lathami
AAAAAAAAAGATTTGTTGGATGAATCTAAACAGAGACAAATGCCAAAGATAGTTTTGCAAAGTCAAGTTAGCTGGCTGCCTTTTGGGCCCAGCTTGCCAGCTGTGGATAGGAACTAGAAAGCAAGTACTTAAGGACACTCAGTGGTCAAAAAAGAGCATATGACAGTGCTGTCTGAATATAAGGTTCCTAACCTTCCCTTTTCCTGCTGCAATTACAACATCAACAGTGAAAGAGGGAGGGAAATAATACCAAAACAAAGCTGTAAAAAGCTGAAGTTAGACACTAGCATCAGAATTACTGCTCTTTTAAATCTGAGACAGAGGTAACTTCTGGGCTGAGACTTGCATGCAAAATCCTGGTGCTGGGAAAGCGGTGGAGTGCCATCGTACTCTCACGCTGTAACATTTGCGAGATTTTCTCATCAGTCATGTGGCAATCAACTGTCTTCATTCACTATTTTGTCCCTTGCTGTCAGGCCTTTGTGATACATATGTTGTTGGGTGTGTGTGGAGGCTTCACTGATGTATCTTTTTCTGTACTGTTCACTGATCTCTAGACCGCAGCCAAACAGCTAGGCCAAGTACTTCTCCATTCCTTAAGCGAAGACTGTTACTGGAGCCCTTTATCTGATCCCCTTCCTGAGTTCATGAACAAGGAAGATCAGTCTTATATTAGCAATCTTCTTTGTCGGAAGCCCGAGCTGTACACAGAAGAGAAGTAAGCGTTCTTTTTTATTTGGGTTTATTGGCAGAAGGAAGGAGACTGTTGGAGTGCTCTTCGGTACTGCTAATTACGTCACTGATTGATGCAGTAGTTTTGTGTGTTCTTGTTTTTGACTTCTCATCAAAAGGCCTGCTGGAAAAATAAAGCATTAAACCTTGAGTATTTTAGTTTATTTTATTTTTCCCCCACAAAGGAAGAAAATCCAACCAAACAGCTGGCTTTGCTACGAAATGGAAATAATCTGTTTATGGTTCAGAATAGCTCATCTAGGACACGTTTCAGAGCTTTTAACTGTGTAAACCTGTAAAAGAAGGTATTGCCTAGCAAGTGAATTATGTATAAGATGTTTCAAGTTACTGTTCCTCTTGTGAAATGGGAAAGAGAGGCTGATAGGATAATTCTTGACCTTCCTTAGAAAAATGTGTTCTGTCTTTCAGCGTTTACTGCCCTCAGGACAACGTAGAAGAGGCTCTTCTTCTCCTCTTAATCAGTGAATCCATGGTAAGCGAAAAATGAGTTTGTAATATTGATAGCACAAAAGAAATATCTAGAATTTCCATGCCAAGTCTCCTGGTTGGTTTTGTTTACAGAATCTTCCCTAGATAAACAGAAATGAGGATTCTGCTGATGACAGGAGATGCTATTGCTTCCGTTACTGGTGACACCACTTTTAAGTGGAACTTCACTGAAGGATTTTGGGAATTGTCAAAAAAAGGAAATGCCTGCATTCACCATAGCTGTATGCAGTTTCTCTCTGATACCTCTGCTTTGTGTTTTCAAGGGCTTTGCTGCAGTTACAAGAGCTTTTTTTGTGATTAAAGTAGAGACTCCTGGAGCTTGTAGCGTGCCACGTGCAGTGTTAACACCTCTGTTAAAATCAGAAGAGCTCCTGTCAGTGTGGCTTGTCAGGGCTGATCTGTGTAGGAGGAGGATTTGGAGGTGCAATAGTACTGACTGCTGCAGCCTTCTCTAGGGCTGGACTTGCAGCTGAAAAGGCCTGATGGGACCCTGAACACTATAGTACTGTTCTGCTGAGGGGAGTGCAGGGTTGTCCCTGTTTTATCCAACAACACGCAAAATGGCGGGCTGATTCTGTGACTGTTAGTGGATGTAGCAGTGTGAAAATGCTATTGATGGGACCTGGACTGCTGTGCTGACTTCAAGACTGAATAAGTATGCTTGTGTTTAAGTGCTGTCATCTATATATAGGAACTGTCTGGAGGCAGATGCAAGGCATTTTGATCTGCTGCATATAAAACACTTAAGCAAAGGTCCTGTAGTGGAGCACTGCAGGAACTGTAACGGACTCTGTTCATTGGGGAATAGAACAGCCGAGTCTTTGCTTTCCTCTTGAGTTAACAGTAGGCTTGCCATTAGTTCATTGTTTTAACAAAAATACGTGAGAAGTATATAGAAATACACTTAGCTACCACAGTAATGTGCTTCCTAAGTGAAGGAACATAGGGAGCAATCTGATCTGTACATATGTTTCTAATGCATAAATATTTCCTGCAGTTCTGCTGCAGTAGAAAAGGAAATTTTGCTTCATTTATGATATAATGAGTAATCATTTCCATTACAGCTTTTTGTTGTAAGCTAGCAAGTTTTCTCATGCACAGTTTTGTTATTCATTGGGAGATGTGTTGGTTTTGTTTTTTTTGCATTTTAGACGTGCTGAAGCTTATGGAAAATGAGTTAACAAGAAGCAGATTTCCAGTTGAGGTGTTCCTCAACTGGGTGATATAATGCTAACAAGTAAATAAAACATTCTTTTCTGAAGAGAGTGTCGATGGCAGGTAATAATGATATGTTTCTGTAGGCCTGTAAGCAACAAGACTGGTGATCCTAGGTTTTGGCAGGGTTGGGAATTCTTTTGGTATTCCAAGTAAGAACCTCTTAAAACTAAACAAGTGTATGATTAAGTTGACTTGCATGGAGCTATCCAGCTTCTCTGACACTTCGATTGCTCTGTCAGTGCAAGACTCACCACAACAGTAATTTTCATATCTGATTTTTAAAGAGGTAAAAGAGCAGCCATATCACTGTAATTCTTTTGCAGGACTGTAAAGCCCAAGGGCTGCTCCACCTGCCTGTTTCTGATTTTAGCCACTCTGAAATGAGTTGAAGTTGGACAATGGCGAGAAGCAGAGATTGGGGCCCGGAGAATTGTCAGCAAACAGGGGGGACATGGAACAAAGACATGTCCTAAGTGAGAACATAGATCGTCAGAGAACAACAAAATAAATATGTGAGAAATTGGCTGACAGTGATAATTAAGTGCTCCTTCAGTATTTCACTCACTTGGAGCCTAAGTATGTAAAAATCATGTAGCGTGGTAGACTCTTCCATAGCCTTGAAAATGCTCCGGTAGGTTTTATTAGCACTTACAGTAAAAACTTGTTTCCTCATGGCCCTCTCCTGAGATGCCTCCTGCATTCTGTCTGTCCCATTGATAATGGGAACCTGTCTTCCCAAGCTGAGGCATCTTTGTAAACAGTGAAAGGCCTCCCATGGTTGGGTTTGGGAAGTGTTTGCCCCCCGTGCCAGCTGTTACTTAGCTGCTGCGGCTGGCTGTGGAGTTCTCCTGGAGGAATCCAGTGAAACGAATCAGGTGGCCTGAAGGTTACTCAGGCAGGGCTGTCTGGGGGGAGTTGGAGGCCTCGTGGCTACATTTCTATTCCTTATGGACAGCCTGAGTTGCGGGATGGATGGGCTATTTGTGAGAGCAGAAAAATGCTCCGTCTCTAACCCAGGAGGAGGCCAACTCCTGCTGGCTCTCACAAGCTCAGGCTGCTGTAGAATGATGTGTTCCTGTCGTGCACTGGAAAAATGGACCAGCCTATTTTTAAACTGCTAGTCCTGTTTCTGACCATATTTAACCCATCAAGCACAGTGGCGTGGTGTCTGTGGGAAGGGCTGAGCGCGTGGTGGGGCTGCACACGGTTCCTTGCCCTGTGCTGCCAGTGGGATCAGCCCAGGTTCTGGTGTCAGTGTGCTGAGCCCATCGTGCTGCTGTGAGGCAGCGGGGGAGGCTTGGCAGGGCCCGTCCTTAACCACAGTGGTGTTTGTTTCGGTAACCACACTGAGGAGTGTTTGCCTTGGGTTGACTGTGCTGCCCCTTAAAATTAGGCAGTAGTTTCTCAGAGCAGGGAATGGAACGCTTTCTATTACTTTTGGTGTGCACTTTTGAAGTGGAAAAAAATGTTCTTGTATTTAGAAGTCTTCCCTTCTTGAATCTGAGGTTTGAAATACGGTCTAGAATCCTTTATGTAGGCCTTGGTAATGCTGGCTCTTAAAGCTAAGGATTCTACTTGGAGTGGTCCACCAAACATGGCAGGTAACTTTATTTTTTGATTCTGTGTTCACTTCAGTCATATTGGAAATGAAGCATCTTGTATCCAAAACTTATAAATTCTATGCCTGTGTAAAAAAGATTAGAAGTGTCATCCCCATCTTATCACTGATTTGAATCTCTAAAGGCAATTTGACCATGGAGAGCCTGAGAGCACAGAGAACAGATGGTGTGGGGGGAAGTAAGATATTGGGACTTGTCCTGTTCTTTTTGCTGGTGAGAGCAAGCTGATGGTTCTGAGCATGCTTTTAAGGGAGTAAGATTCAACGCATTTATTTTTAAACACAGAAAATATTAAAATCTATTAGCTCTGCAGTTCCTAACATTGTAAATAATACCGGCCCACAACTGAGCGAAGAAACTATAAATATATGTATTTATGTATTTTAATGACACCAAACCTGGTGATGATACAACAGCTGGACAACCGTCATGAGTATTTCTTTGAGGGCTATTGGACTATATACAACTGGGGGCAGGATTGCCTGTTCTGTGGGTTCCTGCCAAATTACGGTGCTGTGCTTACAACAGGAAGCTTGACTCTCTCTGTAACCGGTCTGCAATGCAAACTTTGCATTTTGGACCTATGAAGACAGATTGCAGGATGGGAAATATGCCACCCCTGTTAATTTCTTTATGAATAAATAGTTCTAATGTGAGTTGCAGAGGGTAGGGTAGAGAGCTTTTTTCTTTTGCTTTGCAGTAGGTAGCCTCATTTCCAAACTTGCAGGGAGGGTGTAAATTCTTGGAAAATAAGTCTGTAAATGCATATTATTTATAGCAGATACATGACTGGTACCCAAAACAGTACCCATAAAGAAACCTGTCTTAATCTGTTGCATTACTTTCCCTCCCCTTTCCTTTTGGTTAGGGTTGTTGTGCTGTATTGGCTGAGAGGGGTCATGTCCGTCTTGTTTTCATTAGTATTTTCAGAATTAGTTCTGCTACAATAGCAGCTGTTAGAATATACTTTGTGATAGAGATGGCAGTCATATTTTATAATCAAATGCCGAACCAAACAGAAGAATTGAGGAGAGTGTCCACATGTTGTTAGCTGTCCAAGAATAATTTGAATCTCTGGTAGGTTTGCAAACTGGCTATCTGATGGGAGTGGAAAATAGTCCAAATAAGCAAAAACTATTGGCTGTATTTCTCCAGCAGTTTGTAGTAGCTATCTTTCTAATTGTCTGTTGTGATGAACCACTGATGCATTTTGCTTGAAAGGAAGTGCTTCCATTGAGGGAAAGGTGGAAAAAGTGACAGTGTGTAGAATTAACTATCTGATACTCATTGACCAAACCCTTAGTGTAGGTTAGACAGGTGCTGATTTGTTTTAAGGACATGGCTGGCTTGTTTGCTTTGTGTTTGTGGCTGCATTGTGCCTGCTTGATGTTTGTAGACATTGAGTTACTTATTCTAAATGAAGCTGCTGCTGACACAGACCGAGCCCTTTACCATGCTTTGCTGTGTTTGTGTTATGGATGAGAGAGAAATTCACCTTTCAGCCCCATTGCATCTGTGGGCTGTTTTGCTCAGACATTATCTGGGTCTTGTAGTCTGTGAGCTGTTGCCTACCAAAAATGAGGCAGATGCCATGCACTTCATACAGGCACTATGTTTTCATTCTCTGCGCTTCCGCTCTGAATTGGAGCAAATCATGGCATCTCTGTGAGAATAGATTTGGGAGTGGTTGAGGAAAAGTATTTCTTCCCTGTTCCACCTGCTGCCTGTTCTCACAGCAGCCTTGCAGTCAACCCTGGGTATTTTCTTTGTGTATGTTAGTGAGAAGAGTCTTCAAACGCTGCATAGTGATCATCAGTAACTTATGTGGAAAGTCATAGACTTTTACATGTGAAAGTCTGTGCCACTGCAAATAATTCATTTTGTTGGCAGTACAGGCAAAGCAGCCAGAACGGAGACCCAGAGGATGTGGGCTAAGTATTTTCCATCTCTTAGCAGCAGAGGCATCAATTGCATGATTTCAAAGGCTTGTTGTCAATCTTACGCACATAGCATTTGTTTTTGCTCTCTTAATGTTAGCATTGAATCACACCAATTACATTATTACAGTACACTGTAAAACATGCTGCAGTTCTGTATAGATGGGTTGCAGTAGATCTGGCAATTATGTCTCTTTTGAAGAGGCACAAGTTGAACACTAGAATGCCCATGAATTAGGGGGCAGGCAGCAGGCACTCATTAAAGATTTTAATTGCTTTCTTTTTCTTACTTGAAACAAAGCAGGGGGAGCCATCTTTCAAAGTGAGCAATTAAAGGATATTTCATAGCTAATTGCAGCGAGAAAGGGCTGCTACATGGGATATGTTCTATTGTAATTCATGTGATTGCTTGATGTTTTATTAAGAAGCACATCTCTGTACTGTGGTAAAATTCAATTTTCTGCGGAGTAACTGTGTGCGTAGTAGCTGCTGAAATAATGGCTGTTTGGATTTGCTGCGGCCCTTTTCCTTTCTACAGATGCATGTGATAAGCATATCGTAAGTAAGCTGTAATTATCATGTGACTGTGGCATAGCAGCGTCAGTGATGTACGGCAAAACCTCGGTGGATAGGTGGCTTATCCCGATGCAGCTATGCTGCATATGCGGGTATGAAGACACAAGCTGCCTGCAGCTCAGCAGGGTTGTTAGGTAAATTGCCCATCTACATAAAAGCAGACCTCTTCCCTGCTGTATCCCGGCTGGGTCTGTGTGGCTGGAGTGCCTGTGATGGGGCAGAGATGTCATCGTGGCTGAGCTGGAAGAGCTTATGGCACCGGGCTGCGGCCTGCTGGGTGTGTGTGGCCTGCTGGCATGCTGCTGGGAGGGAGGCCTGAAGGTGTTGGCTGTCCTGCATGTCAGTGCTGTGTCTGTAATGCGTCCCAAAACAAGTGAACACAATGCACCTCTGGGTTGCTACGTTACCCAAAATAAAGGGGGACTGGCTGTGTATTTTGCTCTGCGAATACAAGTCACTCCTGGTGGTGACCTGTTGATAGTGGCCTTCTCTGTCCTACACGATCGCCTTGATCAGAGAGGGTCTGTTCTGCTGGTGTGACTCACCAGCTCTCTCCATCCCACCTGTATGCAGTGAGGCACGTCTGTGTGGCAGTGGTGAAGGGAAGAGTCATACTGGGGGTGTTGAAAATGTGTTTGTAGCTGTTCTGATGCCACTTAGAGTGGAGGAGGAGGAGGAAATAATGCAGCGGGACAAATCAAGGAATTGCTGCTTATGTTACCGAGGCACTGTTTGGAGTTCAGTGTTCTACAAATAACTCTTTTTCCAGTTGTGTTCAGGAAAATTAGTGGCCTGAAAGAACAGAAGCACAGGTGTTGAAATAACATTGATGTAAATGGCTTAGAATTCATGCCATCTCAAATGCAAATTGAAATCTCTGTGTACACTTCAGTAGCTTAAATTCCCTGTTGGACAAAATCAGTATATGCTGTGTTACGCTCACTGCAGCTGTTTTCTACCTGTACTGGCCAAGGACGGTCAGGACTGCCCCAGCAAAGTTTACACAAATGTAACCAAAGACAGAAAAAATGTCTCAGGGTGACCTGGATCACAGCACCCTCTGTTTTGAGAGGCTGTAGGAATGTTCCTGTGTCCCTGAGGGGATTTCAGGAAGTACGGATTCACGCTTCCCTTCCTGTATGTAACATAGCAAAGTAATGGTACCTTGAGCCTTGGGATGATGATTTGTGTTATTGTATTAGACACGCTCCATGCTCTTGCTACTGCTGTTTGTTCAGTTTGTTATGAGATTTGCATTATTTGGAGTTATTTTTATAGCTCTAGTAACATTGAGGGCTTCTTGATTTTTGAACAACTGGAATTAGCATTCGGAAATAGGGTCGGTGATTACATAACCATACCAAAATCGTTGGGGTAGAAGTGACTTGATGAATTTGCGCAGTGGCATCTTTTATGTGTGGAAGTAGAGTGATAGATTGCAGAGACCTTCTATGGCTTTGAGACTTAAGAGACTGAACAAAATAAGAAGGTTTATGACCTTGTAAAAAATATTAGTCATGCCTATGCATATGTTGTTTTTAACTGCTCTCTGCCTAGGTGAAGTACAATGTGTACTGTGTGTTCAGTATGACTGGAATTTGAGAACACTGCATCCTTGTAATACATCTCATTTCTGCTTATTGCGGAACTGGGGCATGATGTTGCATCTAGTACCAGCATCTGCAGGTGTTAATGGACAGTCATCAGTTCTGATTAATTTTCTATCAATGCTAATACAGCAACTTAAAAACCATTGCTTGGTACTATATGGATGCCCCAAAAAAGCAGCAGGCTATAGGTGATTCTAACAGGAGGCTGATCAGATTACAGAACATGGGGGTGCTCTCTTGGTACCTATCTTCTACCAAAAAAAAAAAGTCACAATTGGTGTGTAAAAATTTGTTGATGCAGTTATAGATATGTAGGAGGATCTTGGCAATATGGATCGTTCTGTATATGTTTTAACTCTTTAAAGTAGCAATCTCACAATCTCAGAAGCATTCTGTGTATGCTTTTTTTAATACAGCTCTTTTTTTTTTTTTTCGTTTAAAGGAGTCTTGGAATTAAATCCAAACAGAGCTTAAACCCCGCCCCCCCCCCGTTCATACCTGTTTAGTTCTGCTAATGAAGACAGATGAGCCATGCTTCTCTACTCTGGTTGCAGGATTTTGTTTGAAGCTGATCTCATTGTCTCATACATGTCTTGTTCTGAACTGTCTTTTGAAGCACAAATTGTCTATTGCAGTAGCATGATAAAGAAACAGCTTTTGTTGCTACAAGAGGTGGTACAAGTTTTTGTACAGAACCCAAACACTGCTGAGTCTGACCTGTCAGTTTAACTGCATTTGCCATGTAGCTCTTGGTAGTGATTTGCTTGGTTGTCAGTGATTATGTTTGCTGTTTCAACTGTGACAAAGAATGCATGGAACTGGGTATTACACAGATAATATAATGATGAAACAGTTGCAGCTTATTCATACTGAAATATAAGTGGGCTTTAAGGGCTGCATATTCTGGAAATTGTTACTTCATTTAATTCCCAGGGTTAAGCTTTTTAGGGAAAAAAAATCTCCCTGCAATTAATAAGAAATAGATGCAAGATTATGTAAGTATTATTAAAATAAACCTTACAGTGTGCCTCCCTGCTTTGGGGAGGGAATATTTTCTTTGTGTTTGCCCCAGGTGAAACTGGCAGTCTCCTAATTTTTCTGATCTTTTAGATGTCAGACCTGAATGTGGTCTTATGTTTCACCCTATTCAGCTGGGCAGCCCAGGGCAGCATATCTGTGTGGTCAGTATGCTCAGTAGCATACGGCACTGCCTTTCTCAGACATTGGGCAGGCTGGGTGAAGGCCTGCATGTTTGGAAACCAGAGGGAGTTTCTCTTTACTCTGAGATTTTTCTCGTTGTCCTCAGGAAACAGAGGCTGGGATCTTGAGGTGAATTTCAGTCTGCGGCATATGATATTTTGGAACATCCTACCAAATTGCTGGAGTGATTACTTTCTGTCAAAAGTGATGTTTCTTTTAAATGGGTCTAGGCAGAGTACTGCAGTGACCAATAATGCAAAATTCATAAAATATTTTTATAATAATTGTTTTGTATTGTATTGCCCAGACCTCTAATTGCATTAAACTGATGACAGGCAAATATGATTACTAAAGCAACCTGCTTTAAACAAATAAAAAATAAAAAATAGAAACTAAGAAGCAGAAAAGAAAAAAAGAGAGACATCATATTGGGAAGAAAGTGTGGACACCTATGATAAAATATCAGCCATGGAAGCAGTTATCACAGTTGTAGGCAATCGAAGTAATAAGGAATATGGATTAAAGATGGCCTTGGATTTTTAATTATGGGGAGTCTGATCTGTTAGGTCTGTTTCCTAATGCTCTGATTTTGTGAAACAAACCAGATGAGGTATTCAAGCAGGTCCTTCCTGTATGTGCAGCTATCTTCTTGAGTTTGTTTTGTGTGGATAAAAAACAAGTTATTTCTATATGGAAGCACCTTTGTTATCTTGGGATATATTTAATTAGGAAAAGGAAAGGAAAAAAAAAAAAAAAGATTTTGAATGACATGCCATGGATGGTGGGAAGAACTCCTTGTGGGGGAATCACTTCTCTTGCTGTGTTGAGATCTGATGCTCCATTTGTCTGTGCCCAGGCAAACCGGGATGCAGTGATCAGCCGTGCCCCTGAGCAGCAGGATGACCGTGCTGTCAGCCTTCGGGATGCTTCTGCAGTCTACGACCTTCTCAGCATCACACTGGGCAGAAGAGGGCAGTATGTCATGCTTTCTGAGGTACCTTTGGCTTCTCTTTCAACTTCTACTTGAAACATGCAAGCAGAACCCATATTTTCAGTAACTCTTGGCTCTTGGTTGGAGGGGGTGAAAATGAAGCACAGTAGCTGGCAATTAGTAGAAACAGCTGCAGAGCTATGGCAGCACAGGGCAGAACTGTTTGAGACATTAAGCTAATTTATATGTAGGCACTTGAAAAAAACAGTCCTAATTTAAAGTGATGTTGTATGCTAGCAGGCCCCATTAACTAAGAGGAGGAAAATGATGTCATTAGGGAAAAAAACACCTGACCTGCTCCACAGCAGGGTGTCACCCCTCATTTGATTACTGAGCAGTACCAAAGCAACAGTGGTAACAAAAGATACCAAAAACCCAAAACAAAAAAAAACAAACTGACATTTCTATCGTTTATTTCTCAGTGCTTGGAGAGAGCCATGAAGTTTGCATTTGATGAATTTCACCTCTGGTACCAGCTTGCCCTGTCCATGGTGGCTTGTGGAAAGGTAAAGTTTGAACCAAAGGACTTTTAAAGGGCATGTTTTCCTCTGGCAGAACATGTCTATCTTTTTGAATGTGTGCAGTTGTGTTTTGTGTGGGTAGGTGCCACCAGAGAGCCTATGTGGAAGGGCAGTGCTCTCCTTTGAGACTCTGATTGCATTTTGTGTTCACTATGTGCACTTTGTATTCTGTACTGTTCTTCCATGTAGTCTGTTTGCTTTCCTTTATCAAAGGGAAAACAAATTTTGTGCATGGATGCAGATTGAAAAGCATTATATTTCTGTCCATTCCATGCAGTTTCAACATAAAGAGGCTTATTGTAAGATAGATACTGATGTCTCACTGTCATCAACTCTGTGTCTTTGGGCAGTTGAGTTAACCTCTCTCTAAGCTGTTGTTACTCCATCTGATCAATCACAGAATGATAAGAACGGCTTGGGTTGGAAGGGACCTTAAAGATCATCAAGGAACCATTAATGCTTTTTCACAGACAGCTTGTGAGGATTAATAGTTTTGAAGGACTTTAATCTTGGTTCAGAGATAGTGTAGAAAAACAAAGGATGTGTGGATGAATGCTCATTTGTTTTAACACAAGGTTTTATAAATTAATATAGTGCTTGTCAAAGTTATCAGTAAGTCACAGATATACCTAAGTCTCATGCAAAAGACAGGCAGGGGCAGCAGAAGCTTCTCTTTATTATCCTTAAAAGAGGAGACTTTCTGCAGAAAAAATAGATAATAGAAAATTTATCTTGTTCATGCTGGGAGTCCCTACCTTCAGCCTTTAGAGGTTGTGAGCAGATTAATGCCATGCGGTAGAAGACCCCTTACAGCATAGTCCTGTATTCCATGCCCATGAAGTATAGGGGCTCCAGGTGGAACTACCTGCACTACCAACTAGCTGTCATCAGCCAGATGGTGCCTACTCTTGACATTTTCTGGCTATAAGCTTAATTGGAAAGTGGCTTTGGGGTGAAAGCTGGAGATAAATACACAAGGTCGTGCTTTTGCAAAGAAATTGTCATCCTGTGTCAGTAAAGCTTGGAAGGTGTCTGAAGGCATTCCTTTATTTTTATAAGCATAGACGAAGGCTTATCCAGAAGACTAGTTGTTGTTGGGATAAGAAAGTGGTAGACCAACAAGATAAAGTCTATTAAAGACTGTCAAGGACGGCTAAAGGTGTAGTAAGCAAGGTGGTGGGAAGGTAGAAAAAATATTTTTTTTCTACCATAAAGGGAAGGGGGGGAAAAAAAAGGCCAAGATGAACAAGTCTTCAAGAGTTTTTGCAAAGAAGAGTTTCATCTTGTCTGTGGTGGATAGGGTAAGATGTGATGTTTTCCATTTGCATCAACCCAAGTTCATGTTTTCAATTAGATGCAGGGCAGGCGGAGTGGGAAAGATGGCAGTACACTGGAAGAAGACTGCCTGTAGAGCTTGTGTGGAGCTTTTGTTGCTGGGGATGTGTAGGAACACCCTGGACAAATACCAGCCAGCAGTGGCACCACTGTGAGGCACTGGTGCTGGACTCAGTGAGACCTTGCAAGCTCTGACTCTGTGCTGTGACTCCACAGTTCTATCGTGAATCAGCTAGATCTGATACAAGCAGAAGGAGACAGACACAAAAACTCTGACAAAGCATGTAAGATAAAGTAACAGTGGGGAGCTGAAGGGAAATGTTTAGAGAGAGGCTCACAGATTCCTGTAGGAGTTCAGTACAAGCATTTCACAATCCGCTTCCAGATATATCTGGGCTCAGTCATGTATAGGGAAACCTGAAGCTACTGGAGGAATAGTTGAACAGCGAGCTTGGTGCCATGGTGCTAATACCTTGCACTGGCCTATGTCAGGTGAGGGCTGTGAAAATGGGGTCCAGGTTCCCTTGGCATTCAGCTGGAGTTAGCACATAGCTGCCCTCTCTGCCTTTGCAAATCCTCTGGATACCCGATCTGTTGATATTCAGGATAACAATGACTAGATAGGCAGTGATGGAAGGCGCAGTATCTTCCCATCAACACACTTGACTTGTCTGGAAGGCGTATTGGCTTTATAAGTTGTGTAACCTGTTTTTGACAGCAAACAATGCTGTAACCCTAGTAATCTGCTGTAGAGCAAATCTGGATTTTAATTGCTAACGGTTGGGAGTGTATCCAGAGAGTAACTATGGCTTATTCTTACGCTGATATGGGAGAGAGAAATGGGGCCTGATCTTTAGCTTCTAACAATTTTACATGAGAGGTCTCTCCTTCTCCTTATATGCTTGCATATCTCTTCAGCTTCCCTAGAAGTTACTGTGCATTTGGTACTTAAAAGAAAAAAAGAGCAACCCAAGTATCTCGGTCTCTGTAACTGTTCCGTCTTTTCAGATTTTCAATTATGTCATGTCTTTTTGCCAGTACTTCAAATATTTAGAGGGTAGAATAGCCCGATCTTGCCTGTTGATGTAAAAGCTCTAAATGTTCTGAGAATCACATGGGGCAGAGGGGATTCCCTTACCCGACAATCCTTTCTGCAGTATTTCTCTTCTAATCCCCAAGTATTCCCTGAGCGTTCCTGTCGTATACCCTGCAATGCATCATCTTGCTAATGGAAGATGTGGTGTACGTTTTTATACTTCTTCACAGCTTGATAGCGAGACAGAGTTCATTTAAATGAAGGTGCTCCAGTGCAGCAGGAAGAACTGATGATAAAATGGTGTGCTTTGCCTAGAGCGCAGAATGCAGAGCAAACTTGAGCTTTTATAGGCAGAAGATCTGTTTTCACCTCTCTTAGTCACAGCCAATTCCTGATCTCATTTCTCGGTAATGAAATCTCACATCCTGCTGTGTTACTTGTTCTGCAGTACAGCAAATCATGCTCATAAATCTTGGGTATGACAGGAACCCTTTTAGCAACCTGTAAATGCTGGAACCTGTTTTTTTTTTTTCCTTTAACACATTTTTAGGATTTGCAACATCTGACCTTCTTAAAAATGCTGTAAAAGCCTATCTCGTCCTCTGTTCTACCCTGTTTTGGACTAGCCAAAATAATTGCCAAATGGTGGCTCTCATTTTTCATGAATGATCACTCTGAATGTCAAGTCAGCCAGCTAGGCTCATTACTGTGTGTATGCTTGACTTTACACATCGGTTTAAAAAGGATGCGTCTTAATAAAAATAGGCACATCGCTTCAGAAAGTTCTTGCAGGGCAAGCAAGGCCTTAGGGATTCATAAAACAGTGAACGAGAGAGCTCAGAGAAGCATTACCTTCCTATAGTTCTTTTATCCACTTAAGCAGTAGAAATAATGGAGTGACAGCAATTTAACTTGCCTGAGCTTCTCAGCATCTTGCGTAATGAGAAAGATGGTGTGGTCTGGTTCTTGGTTTTTTTTGGGGTAGTTTTTGTTTGTTTGCTTTTAACCTATTCTTAGGGATGCATGTATACTGAGTTGTATGTTTTCTGGACAAAAGGAGCATGGTTATTTAAATGGTTGAAGTCTGGCCTGAAGTTGGAAATATTTTTATAGACAGTTTTAGATGAAATGCTAGGAAAGCCTAGACAACAGCATAAGATGTGCCTGGTGCAGGAAGAGAATGCTAAGAGAGATCCTGTGTCACCAAGTGTACTTCTGGATGGACAAAAGCTCAATCAGACTGATGCAGAACCCTTGTTCTTCTACACTAGTGCTGGAAAGCTGGATGTTGAACTCTGCACAGATGCTTTGAGTTGCTTCTGCTGGTAATAACCCTTGTGATTTGATAAAGTGACAGCCAGGGACTGAGTGGGGCGAGCAGCTCCCTGTCTCTGCCATGCACAGACAGGCTGGAGCCTGAGTGGCGAGCGATGTGATAGCCCGGTGCCATCTGGTAGAGTCCTCAGGCTGTGAGACCAGCCACTGTCCTGCTGCCAGCATAAAATGAGTGCAGTAGGTTGCATCTGCTTGTCTCAAGGCTTTCAAAAAGTAAAAGTGAGCTGTATTCAGCAGAATGGGGGAGGGAAAGGACCAAACTTACGTTTACAGAGTAGAAGACTGTGTGTGAAGAGAATGTGCAGCTTTTCAGTTAGACTGTTTGCAGTGAAGGTCGTGGAGATGACCAGCACGTGGTGATCCTGCAGGCTGGGGCAGCACTGCCAAGATATCTGAAGTTGGAGGCAAAACTGTCAGTGTCTAGGTGATGCATTACAGGCACGAGGGATGTGAAATAGTGCCCGTGTGCACTTGCAAGCATTTTTCTGGCGTCGGACCAGTTGGATCAGTTACGTGTTCCCTTGTTTGGATTCCTGTCCCCTTCCACGCTTCACAGCCCCGCACAGGACCCAGCCTGCATGTCCCATAGTGTCACTGGAGCTCTTTGGGATTAGGGACTCAGAAGTACATCATGGGATTGGACTCTGGCTTAGATCGACAGCACCTGACGGTCTTCTCGATCTGCATCACGAGTGTCCTTTTACCTGTGATTCAGCTGAAGGGAGAGATGAACTGATAAACAACGTGCTTTGTAAAGGCACATGTAAAGCAGTGTTGATGCCTGCCTTCTATAAGCACCATCCCAAAGAGACAGGATTTGCATTTAATGACAGTGATGTGCTGTTTTCCTGAGGGTGGTGAGGGAGGACTCTTCAGGGATAACTGAAATTAGTGGGTGAATGATAAATGTATTTAATCTACAACTTCTGGGTACCCTAATGGAGCCGTTCAACCTGTGGCAGTCTCACAGTCATCCATCATGTCCAGTGGCTATTTATTATTAGTGTATTCAGTGCATAAAAACATTTTCACACTCAAACTCAATATTTCTGACTTTTTTTCATTACTGAATTAAAAGCTTTAGGATTGTTTATATGTGTTTCATGACAGGAGAGGTGAGGAGAGATGCAGCTTTAGGCCTGCTGAGGGATGTCAGGAGTACCTGCTAGGAGGGGATAGTCTGCCCTTGACCCTCACCCCTTCATCATTTAGGGGATGAAGAGCAGCAAGATGTGTGCAGGGGAAGAGGTCTGGAGCAGGTGAAGGGGCTGTGGGGTAGAGCCTCTGTGGTGAGAGGCCAGTGGAGCTGGAAGCAGTTACCTGAATGCTTGTCTACCTGAGTGGTTTTCATAGTAACATAACACTTCAGAAGTGCCTGGTGCTGTGCAAGGGGGAATGATCGCTTCCTGCTTGGCATCTGTGATCCAGCTGCTTCTTGGAGGGAGCAGGCTGCATCCCTCCCAGAGCCAAGCATGCAGTGTCACAGTGCCCTCCTCTGCTGCTCAGCAGGGGAGAGAGATAATGCAGCCCTGCCCGGGACTTGTGCTGGGCAGCACTTTTAGGGCTTTGAAACCAGTCTTCAACAGACACAGACTTCTGATTTTCAAGTCCTTTGCAAGGTGCTGATACATGCTGGTCATAGCTGACTAGTGACAGGCTAATGTCTGACCTGCTGATATCTGTGTTGCACCGAAAAAAAGGAATACTTCCCCTTATTTAAAACAGTGCAGCAAAAGCAGGTGTCTCTAGTAGCTTCAAGGTGCTTCAAGTTTGACTCAGCTATGCCTTCCATGCCAACATACGGCTTTCTAGAAGGTTAGGAGGAAAGTTATAAATATGTTTGATACATAATTCTGCAGCAACAGCAGACAAATTTCATGATCTAGGCTGTTCTTTCAGTTGGTTTCCTTGCAAAAGCTTAGGCTAGTTGCTAGGCAACTGGCAAAAAAAAAAGTACATTTCTCTATGCATTGCAGACAGGAACCGTGGGAGCAGCAGAGGCCTCGGATGGCTCCTTAAATAGCATTGCTGGGGATGAAAGTTAAAATATTGAACAGTCGTTGGTAAAAGATCCTGTTACAAAGGTCAGCCATCTAGGGGATGTTCAATAGTTTGGTTTCTTCTGGTGCAAAAGAAAGATCAGAAGTGTGTGTGTGCTCTGTAGATAGTGCTAAAAATCGAAAGACTGCTGCCTGTCAAGCAGAGTACCTGGGTGGGCTGCAGAGCTGCTTCAGGCTTCCTCTCTCCACAGAAAGTGTGAAGTGGGGTGTTTGTCACATTAGCATGGGCAAATTCGTGCTTTTAAATCCTAGGATTTCAGAGGTACTCCTAAAAGTGAATATTTAAAGCTGCTTAACTGCAGTGCTCCAACTTGCTGAGCACAGGGTAAAGAAAAGGGGAGAATCGGTCCTTATGTTGAGATAAGTGAATGCCTTAGGGGAATAATGCTTATGCTGAGGGACTCACAGAAACGTAGAAATTCAGTGAACAGCTAACATCAGAACAGCTAATTCTTGAGTTCTCAGATGCTGGCTCCCTCCTATATTATCTTCCCTTGCTGCTTCAAGGTCATTTATAGCTAGATGGCTGTGAATCCCAGGATACAGAAGATACTTACTCTTGCATATTGATGAAAGGCTCCCCCCAGACCCCTCTGAGATAGTGTAGTGTCTAAGATCAGGCAGGATGGTTCTCGAAATAAAGCAGTACTATTTGTGGAGATTCATCTGTTTGCTGAACTGCCAGATGAATTGGGAATGAGGTTATCTACCAAGACCACCTTCTTGAGGAACATTTTTTTTCCCTCTGGCTAAAAGGTATTGCCAAAGAAGCAAGAAAGTAGAAAGGCTTTTGGAACCTTTGCAAGAGAAAAGCAACTGTGTATGGTATGTCAGGTCTGCTTGGCACACTTCACTGTCTAGAAATTCTTCTTCCTTTTTCTTTTTTTTAGTTCCCTTGTCTAAGTATGAAGTGAGTTCTCTGACACCCTTGTTTTCTTGCTTTGGTATGGTAGGAGAGGAGAGGGAAGAACGATAAATAGTATTGAACTGCACTAGAAAAAACAGCATTTGAGCAGCATTGGTGTGTTTACCTCAACGGATGTCAAAATCTCTTGAGCCTTTTGGAAAGGCAAGAAAACTAACTGTGAATTGTTCTTCATTCTGTACTGGTCATGTGCAAGCACCTTTCAGGAATATGCTTGTGTACTTCATTATATAGTTAGTAAATGAAGAAGGAGAGTTGTGTTTGGTATTTGGATAGAATTTTTTCGTTATGCTTTATTCCCTTTATAGGATTCAAAATCAGGGTAGTTTTAATTACTTAGAAGATGTCTTCTCCATCCTTCTTCCTCATAGCTTCCTTATGATTTATCACTGCAGAGTGAGAAGTGCCCCCCATGTACTGAATGCAGTGCATAGAGCAGTTTCAGAACTTTGTACTGAAAGCAACCATTTATCAGTGTTCATAACTACTTCCAGCAACTGCCTTTCCTAATTTTCCTTCTCAGCAGAAGGAAAATATTGAATGCAAGTAGATTAGGTGAAGAAAATTTAACAGAGAAGAACAGATTCCTAAAGATACTGGATTTAAACATGGAACAGTAATGCCATGTTGTTCCTCTGTCTGTGTTGCAAAAACCACAAAAATGTTGGTATATGAAGGATAGAGATGCTCAACACAGGTAATAGAGGTTCTTAAGTCCTTTACAGAGTTCACCTTTTTTTTTTTTTTTTTTGGCAGAACATTCCCATTAGGGCAATATCTTCATTCCATATCTTGATTTGAGCTCTCGACATCTCAAAAATGAGAATTGTCATGAATCCCCTTAAACCTGGTGAGGATCTCAAGGCAGAGAATTCCTGCATTAGACCTCCCATGAACAAAACTGAAACTCCCAAGCTGCTGGCAAGCTTGCCATTTCTTTAAACCGTGTCTGTCGAATGAGTTTGTGTGTTTGGGGGGACTTAAGCCTTTTTCCCACAGAGAGTCCAAATGAAACCCAGAGGCAGATCCCTTTTCCTGAAATTCCTGAGAACTGGTTCCAGTGCAGGCGTTATAATCCAGCAATTAGAAATCTAAACAGAATTTAACTCAGGCCAGGGTTTTTGATGTGAGCTGCACTGAAGTTCAGATTTACGAGCAAGAAGCACGCAGTCACTTGGAGTTCAAGCTCTGCTCTTCTCAGAACACGCCTCACCAATAAATCTAATTATTATTGCCTTGCAGTGAATCTCACAAACAATGCACTTGGTTGCCTGGTCCACCCACGCTAAGTGAAAGAATATGTACATTTTAATTATCAGATTATTCCAGTGTTACACAAACTGTTTCATATATTAATGTTTTTACAAACCAATGACATCTGTATTCAATACTGAGTGGATGATGATTGTTCCCTGCCAATTAATGCCTGTAATGAGTATCTGTATCATACCTTGATATTATATTTTTCGCCAGTCTCCCCTAAATAAGGTAACAGTGGGAGTGGGATATTCTTTTTACAGTTACTCCTTGCCTAACATTTTCATCTATGTATAATTTCTGCTGGGTAAAGTTTTCAAGGTGAAATTATACAGATCTCTTGAATTTTTAAAATGCAGCTGAAGAGCAAGGCTTCGTGTCACCCTGTTTCTAAAACCACTTCTGCTCCCTATGTTTAATTGCAAGTTTTATAAACTTGCTTGAAGTGACATAACTTCGTAAATGTTTTAAGAGCAGCATGGAAACCGTAGCTGTCCCTTTGTCTGTTAGTGCATGGAAGGTCCTGAGTGCATGCAGTAGAGTGACTCTGCACATGGGAGGTGTTTGGGCACGGACACCAGGCAGGACTTCCTGCTTTGCTGCCTTCAGTGGTTGCTGTTGTGCCCTTGCCTCCTGAGCAGGCTCTGAGCAGCCTGCAGGAGCTCTGTTTGGGGCCGCAGGGTCTGTGGAGCTGGCAAATGTCCTGACCAGCCTCACTCACTGGTTGGGCTGCTGATGGGGACGGAGCTGGGCTGAGGAGAAGATGGCAGGGAGCAGGGCTGTGTTGCGTCTCATCTGGTGTGGATCCTGAAAGGTCTTGCAGCTGTGGCCCAAATTAGAATGGGCGTCTCACTGCTCTGATCTGTGCTGGCTGGTGGTGCGGCTGCAGCCGACTCCCAGGTGCCTCCTGATTTCTCCTGTGGGGAACTGAGAAACCACCACCAGGTTCAGTTTGCATCTATTTTCTAAAAGCAGTGGCACTGGACAGTGTATCCTGTGTATATACCTGGCCTTTTCATTTCGGTTTTGCCTCTGTGGGATAGCAAGGGTTGTTAGTGGTATTCGGCTGCATAGAAGCTGACTGGCAAAGTGCACGTGGTCCTGTGGTACTGCTTGGGTTTCTCTTGTCTGCAAACACCTCTGGGCTAGAACACAGGCAGGAGGGCAGGAAGGTTCGCTGGGCTAAGACCCTGCTGGGATGATGCTAGCACTTACAACATGCCCAGTGGTGGTGCTGGGAATACCAGCTCCTTGCAGCACAGGCAGCCTTCTGTAGAAGAGGAATAAGATATCATTAGAACCTGAGTCACTACTTGTTCTAAACAAACAGGTGCCAAAAAGGTTCATTCTGAAGGATGCGAGTCATCTAGTAACAGCAGAGTGCAGCAAAGTGTTTCTGCCTCTCCTTCAGGACTGAATTACCCAAGTCTTTATTTCTGAGAGGAGTGAGGTAACCGTTCAAGTTCCCATCTTTGCTCTTAGACAGGCAGCCGTCTGGCTTTGGACAAACCGTTGAATTGTGTTTGGAATTGTTAAATAGGGAATATTTCATTACTTGTATTGATTATATTGTTGCCCCACATAGGTGGGAGCAGTCTGGAGAATGCAGGGCAAGCAGTTGCTCTCTTTTAGACCGTGCAGCAGGTACCCAAGCTTTTCAAGCAGGAGGCTTTACTCTGTGCTGCTGCAGAGCCTGTGTTGTCTTATGAAGCTCATCTTTGTCTTGTCGTGTGGAGGACTGCTGTACATCCCTTTTTCCCATTTCCCAGGCTCCCTTCCAAGCCAGTTCTTATCCAGGCTCTGAATCCCCTAGCAAGAACTGGATCTTCAGTTCTGTGGAGAAAGGAGGAGGCAGACTGAGCCAGCTCTGGTATGGTGTGAGGGAGGGGAAGTGCTGATAGCCCGTGGGAGTGTGAAGCTGTGGTGCAGGGCTGCCAATTGCATGGGATTAGAGCAAACTCCAGACCCAGCAGCTTGTGCTGACAGGAGCTCTGGTAGGGAGGGCCCTTGTGGGTCAGGGGTGGGAGGAGGTGGCCAGGACCTGATAGGAATAGCCATTAGCTTGACTCTGCAAACTTATTAGTGCATTTGCTGCCCTCCTGTAATGTAGAAAAGCTGTGAGTATTTAACGTGATTGGCAGCAATGAGGCATGTAAGAAGTAGTTATGAGAAAACTTCCCCTCGAGCTCATGGATGAGAGAATTTGAAGGGGTCATTAATGAGGAGAGTTGGAAGTCTCAAGGAAATTGTGTTTCTGGTGGGATGGGCTAGGAAACTGGCAGAGCAGACCAGAGCTTTTCTCATTTCCCATTAAACTTTCTGAAATAGGGCAGCTTTTTACTGATGTAAAAAGCAGTGTTAACAGGGCACATTGAATATCAGAAGGGCTGTGTAACTGCTCAGCTTCATAGGCACCTTTCATTAAGGGTAACCTAACACCAGGAAGAGTTCTATGGGCTTTCTCTCTGCTGCATGCTACTCTGACCACCCAGTGAACAATGTAGTGCTCTGCAGGTGCCTGCTCCACCCCTTGCGCGGTGGGATCCCAGTTGTATCCTTGTATGTCCTGGAACTGGAGAAGACAAAAATCAGTCTACAGAACAGATTACTTCAGCTCTCTGAATACAGTTGGCCTAAAATATAATGTACTGGAGGATAATCTCTTTCTGATATTCTCTGGCTTACTGGAAGATGGTTACATACAAGGGGAACTGGCAGAGTTCTTGTGAGCTGGAAGGGCAGAGTTGAAGCTACCAGTGCAATAACGGGCAAGGAAGACTGCTTCTTCTAGAGTGCAGAGCCAGGGCTCATTCTCTGGCTTTTTCTTCTGAGCGTGGGAAGTGTGTGTGTATGTGTGTCTGTGGAGGTGGATATAAAGTTGCTAGCTTGTTGCTGACTTTTTTTTTTTTTACTTCATCATCACTGTTTTGTATGTTTCACTGAAATATCTTCCTTGGACTCTTTAACAGCATTCTCTAATCAGCCTTTTTTATTTCTTCCTCCTCTCTCTCCCCCTCCTCCTCCAGTCAGCATATGCTGTATCAGTGCTCAAAGAGTGCGCTAAGCTGCGACCAACAGATCCCACTGTTCCTCTTCTGGCTGCCAAGGTCTGCATTGGGTCGCTGCATTGGGTAAGCAAGCTGATGCAGTTATTATTACGCAGTGTATCTGGTGCTGCAGTGACAGTGCTGTAGTGCAGTTGCAGCAGGGAGAAGGGAAATCCCTGTTAAAAATCGTACACACACGCATGTTTAAACGAAAATAAAAATACCAGCGATAAATACTGCAATAAGACATGGAAATGACTTTTGCTGTCCTTTTATAAAAAGGAGGGGTTGAGGGGAAAGCCGTAATGGCTATTCTGGGGACTGCCTCTTCAAGTGAGTATCTGGAGTTGGTGTGCCACCCTGGTAGCCCCTGGAAGACAGAAGCGAATAACTGGGTCTGACCCTTGGACTGCTAGATAGTTGAGGTCTGCTGGATGACTCAGTCCTTTGTTCTTAAGTTCGCGTGTCAGTGTTTTCTGTTCTGGATGTGTTCATGTATGCCCCAGAAGCAGAGTGGGCGTAGAAGTCTGTGCCTGTGCAATTCTGATTATCCGAAGGAGCAGAAACATCTGTCAGTCCTGTACTGCTTGGTTCAATTAACTGAATGGCAGCCTGCTGTTTTCACCTGTCCTCACCACGAGGTGTCCCTGCAGTCAGTGAAGGATTATAATTGCTAATATAAGTAAAACAAAGATCCAAGAAGAGGAAGTGTGAAAGAAAATACGAGAAGAATCTGCTCAGATTTTGGTGCCAAGATGTTCTACCTCCCGTCCCCTATCTGTTGAAAATTGAATTGAGCTGAACCTAACTGAATTGTTTTGGTTTACATGGCCCTCAGCGAGGACATCAGCTCCTGTATGTTTTTGAATGAACTATACTGTACAAACTGTGATGGTTGAACTCAGATGTGAGTCAGCAAAAACTAGAAAGCATTGTGTTCTAGGAACAAATCTTTCAGGTCTGAGAGCCATGAGGGAATCCTTGCTGGACAACCTATCTTACAGAGCAGTCTAGCTCTCTTGCATCCTTAGCTCAATGTGTAAATTTTGACAGCTGGAAGTTGCTCAGAGGCATAAAGTAACACTCACAGTGAATAGTTTTAATAAAGCAAATGCAGTTTTTTTTTCTGATTTTTCAGAGACTTTATAACAATATGTAAGCCAGACATTACAGCTGTGTTGAAGACTGTCATTAGCATCTCTGATGAGGATTTCAAAGCAAGGTCGATTTGTTATTAGTCTAAAACATCAGCAAGTATACTGATCTTTTTTATTTTATTTTTTTTTCTGTATAGGCACTGAAATAAGTAAATTTGAATTGCTGCATGGCCTAAATTCCTACATTCATACGGAGCCTTAGTGGGGGACTCAGACCCTGAGAGCTTCTACTTGCAATTCTACTGTCTCAATGATTGCCAGTAGCACATCTTGGGAGTGGGGTAAGTGATTAGGTGTCCTGGGAACAATTTCACCAACAGAACTGGGAANACAGCAGAACAGTCATTTGTCATTTTTAATTTAAAGAAAATCTTTCTGAAATCAGGCTAGGTTTTGCCTAGGAACCAGAATTTCAGTATGGGAGGAAAATGTGGGATCTCCATATTACAGATAATTTTTCTGCTCTTCTGACTAGATGCTTCCTGATTTCTCCTGTAGGGAACTGACTTCTTGCTCTGTGAACACAGATCCAGCAAGGTAGGGGGCACTGGAGCCATGAAGCCAGTAAGGGAAGATGCTGTATTGGACCTGATGCTTACAAACAAGGAAGAACTGGTTGGGAATGTGAAATGTGAGGGTAGCTTTGGCTGCAGGGACCATGAAATGGTGAAGTTTGGGATGCTGAGAGGAGGGAACAAAGAAGACAGCAGAATGTTCTTTTCAGACATGCAGGAAGTTGAGCAAGAGTGGCAGGAGGCCTGTGCAGGTGAAAAGGAACCCCTAACTAAACTCTTACAAAGGTGTATACGAGAGGTAGAAGCACGGACTAAAATCGAGATCCCTGGGATGGTCTTATGTTTAACAGGAGCAGTGAAGTTTTAGTGAAGGCCTGCTACAAGACACTGGCTAATTGGTGTTTGTTGAGGTGAAAGGACTGGGTTTCTGTAGTGAAAAAGAAGTGTCAGATTCCTCTTTCCTATGTTAACCTGGCGTTTATGCAGCTCTCACTTGTGAGGACTAAATTTCAAACGGCACCATTAAAGTCTGCCAGCTGTGATGGATGAGGGGTTGAATGTGCTATTACGAGCCCAAATTGAAGATGCTGCTGTGCCAGGAAGTGGGCAAAGGTAGAATTTGTCCTCATTGGTGCTTCTCCCCAGCATCTCTTTGGATCCACCAGCACAGCTGCCATATAAAGAATACTTTGATATAGGGACATTTAGGAAAGAAAGTGAGACTGTAGCAGCTACAACTCTGTCCTCAGGCAGTCCCAACATGTCCACATGTCTCATAGGTGGCAAAGGTGTTAAAGCAACAGTCTAACCCTAAAAAATAGGAGAAAGAAGGGAGAAGTGAATTTGTTTTGCCTATTTCAAAGTAAAAGGATTTTTCCTTCTAACAGCTGCTTTTTCATTATGTGAAACAGTTTCCAGTGCTCTTAGATCAGAAGTGAGGTTCAGTCTGAAATACAAACATAGTTTCACAAGAGGGTAATTTTACTACAGTTGTCTAGAATATAACCTTATGAACTAAAACCAAATTAAGTAATATTCCTCTCTCCTCTTTCTTTCACGCAGTGACCTATGCTTTATTCTGATGCCAAACCTTTATGATACCATAGAAAAGTTTTAATTAAGAGGAGCCAGAGAGAAATCTGAGCAGCTATTAAAAGAACTGAAATGATGGGTTTCCACATCTCATAGTTAAAGGGATGCTTCTGATATTACTGGCAAACTCCTTTGCCTAATAAAAACCTTCCTGCTTAGCAGAGCTGTTTTTCTAAATGTCATCCTTACAGTGATTATTTGCATTTAAATTACATTGCAATCAAAACAGAATTGAATCATTTAAACTGGAAGTGAACAAGTTGATCAATGCCAGTATAAATAGAAAGAAGGATAGACATGGCACTGGAACAGTCTAACGGACAAATATGAACAGTTACAAATACTCAAATGCATCTTGCTTTTCAGGACATATAAAATGAATAGTTTCTCAGTTAGGAAGTATGTCTATGTACTTGATTGCTAGCTAGGCAAGAAAAGGGCAAAATCAGATCACTGTTTATACAAATGAAACACCTAATTTATATGTCCTGCATCTGTCTACTATTTGCTTTTGGTGCAGTGTTGTACTCAGTTTTATAGTCCATGGACAAGCAGTAGTTCAGTCTTATTTCAATTACTAGCAATAAAAAAAAAAAAAAGACATCATTTACACTGCTGGGTAATTGCAGAGTACCATGTGGAGCACGGAACAGTTTATTTCCTGATTAATGTAATGGTCATTTAACTTGTTTTGCTGGCATGGTACACGGTATCTCCATACATTCTGAAAAACAGGGAAAAAAAAAACTAATTGAAACGTACCATAGTGATTTACAACATTGAGGATGCCTAACTTATGTCTACGAAAAAATCTCTGTGCAAATCAAAGTAGAAGCATGCATACATTCATACTGTGCCATGCAAATCAATGTGTACCAGAGCCTGATGTGGAAGAGAGCTGAATGCTGTCAGCTTCTGTTGTGACAGGATGACCAGTTTATTAGCTGATGTAAATTGGCACTGCTCCACTGCTGTGTTACTGGCACCATGCTGGCTTACATCAGCAGATGACCTGCCTCCTCAGCCGCTGGCTTCCAGGATTTGGCCTGCTTTAAACAGTAATGAATGTTTCGGTCACCATTTTCAGGAGTGTAGGTTTTCACAGATTGAATTTAAAAAAAAAAAAAAAAAAAAAAGCAGAGTGAACAGCAAGTCAGTATCTCATTAGTTCTAAAACTAATGCCAGTTGTCTTAGAGGACCAGAAAAGCTCCAAAATAGTGCACCTGTACAGACCGCACTGACCAAGATGGAGTTAATAAAGTTCACGGCATACAAAATTTTCAGCCAACTTGGAACTTTTATACTGTATTTAGCCCATTACAGTGGTGTGTTTTAAATGTTTTTGCAGTTAGCTCTAAATCACTTTCAAGGTGCAATGCTGCTTGCTGCTTGGCATTCCAGTTTGCGAGAGGTTCAGCACAGCAGTTTGAGGAACTTGCATGTGAAAGATTATAGCAAGGAAACACAAAGGCCGTTTGTGTTTTACCAGCTGTCTTTTAGCTTTCCAGAAAGCACTATGAAATTTTGGACTACTGATGTTCAGAGTGTTATTTTAAATTTTCAAAGGAATGTTGATGTATCTTGGAGTGGAATGTCCTTACTGAGGTTGTCCTGTCTTCATCCACTGCCAGTTCAGAGTACCACTTTCTAAAAGACTTGCTGCAGTTTCCTCCTTCACTTAGCGTTCCTTGGCATGGCTGTAGCTGAATGATGACTTGCCTATTCTGGCAGAGATTTTGAGCTGTAGCATGAGTTGTTTTTAGTATTTTTGTAGTACAGTACTGGTAGTTTCACTACCAAAGTAGGTTCTCCATAACTCTGTTGTGGCAGGTGTTGTAGAATACTAAAAACAGAACTTAGGCTTGAAGAGAAGTGTCAAATACTGACTTCCTCCATTTTATGAGTTTTATTTAAAGAGACACAAAAGGTGCGAGAATGCATCCTTACTACATTGATTTCAATAGAGGCACATTGAACACTTAGTAAATATACATGGAGACAGATGAATTGTAGTCCTTGGAGAGGCTTCAATCTTCCAGGACTCTGGTCTAGCAGACATGAGGCATGTTCTCACTGTTTTCAGTGACCCACCGTTGACACCACAGAAATAGTACTGTAGTGCTAAACTTGTGTAGTATCACATGATGCCAGAGTTACTAGCTAGTATGAACCTCGGGAGGAACTTCACTCCGTGACAAAACCTGCAGCACAGGATGGGGCTGTACCTCACAACCTCTTCCCTCGCTTCTTTTGACTCACAGATCCTAGTGTGGGAGGGTGGAGAGCGTGCTATCTGTCAGGGCGAAGGCAGAAGACAGCGGGGTCAGGCCAGGCCAGACCATGCATGAAGTGTGAGATGTACTGTGAGGTCATCACGTGATGGGGGTGGGGGGAGGGCTGGAAGGTTGGCAGGATGAAGATTTAGAGCTGCATGCTTCTGAGGTAACGGCTTAGCGTTCATTACTTTCACAGACCACTTAATCCGAGAGTGCTGCTCTCTCCTTCTCCCTGTGGTTGACCCTGTCACTACAGATGATGAATGATGTGCATGTGCTTGTACCCAGCCACCTAGGAGCCCTGGAGCTTCATGGCAATGCGTAGGTTTTGCTGTGCTATGAGTAATATTGAAAGATGAAATCTAGCCCCATTATCTGAGTTACTCCACCTGCTAAGCAGACTTTCTAAAGGACTGACCTCACTGTGGGGGAGAGGCTGCTGAGAAAACAATGGATGGCAAGGAGCTGCTGGAGATTTCTTCCATCCTTTAAGATGTTTTTGCTGACAACACAGCTGCTGTTATTGGGGTAATCCCAAGGACTTTAGCTGTCAAAGGTGACCAAGAGTTTTGCAGTCTATACATTTTCCTTGTCAACAAACACTCTTGATACAGCAGAGGAAAGGCTCAAGTATTACTAAGCACAGGGAGCTGAGCTTACACACTGAGTACATTGACAGGCTTAGCAATCAGCAGTGCTGAACAGACCAACAATAGAAGGTGCAGGAATTTTTTCCTGAAATATGTGACATGATTTGTGTGGTATGCTGTAAACAGCTGTGGGACCAAGCCTTTCTGTTTCACTACACCATACTGGCCACTTTCTTCCTATGCATTTTTCCACTTTTCTTTGCATTTTCTCATTATTTTTTTTTGCTTCTTTGAATTAGTTTCCATACCTACAAGCCAGTATAGCAAAAATTATAAGAGTCCAATCCATCTAGTTTATATATATAAAACTTTGTGCAGGTGGCCTTCCTGTAGGATTTGCATTTCTGAGATACCTGGGCGTTTCTCAGTCTTGCTGGTGTCCAAGCTCCCATTTCACCAGCCTTGTCTGCTGTCCTAGTCTAGTGTCTCTTGGATGCGTTTCTTACCTCCTCCCTTGGGCACTCCTCCTTTTCAGCATAGTAAAATGTTGTTTCTGTGCTGCTGTTCAACATCAATTTGCTTGTCCTCAATTGTTCTAAATCTGTGCTGGTGGGAACTGCAGCTCCCACTTGCAGTCCTGGAGGGTGTTGGTTCAGTGGGGTAGGGCTTGAGCTTTTCTGAAAACAAGCTGGGTGGTTGGAAACCAGCTAGCTGGGTGGCGACGGGCCAAGGGCAGCACCTGCTGTTTCCCACTCTGTGTGCCCCTGGGCTTGGCTTCAGCACTCACTTAAACCTGTGGTCAAATAACAGGGGTGGCTGGAACAGCCACTGCCTGTTTCAGGGAAAACATCCCTCAGGGTTGTGCAGCTAACAACTGTTCCTTTTTCATCAAAGATGATGGAGAAGGTAGGAGGGGAAAAGCCCACAGCATTACAATCTTATCAGTGTCAGCTCATGGTTTGGCAGCCTCTTTCTCTCCAGGTGCCAGCTGTGTGCTCCTTTTCTGGTGTGGAGAAGAGGTTGCTTAGCTAGTGCTCCCAAGTGCCTCCTGACAGGTAATACATCTTCAGTTCATAATAAGAAAAGTTCCTTTTAGATTGTTTTCCTCAACACCCACTGTCTGAGCTCTCTTTCAAGCAGATCTCAGAAGGCAGAGTGCCTCTCCCTGAGACCCTTTACTCAAGAAGCTATTCAGCATGAAGTACGCAGAAGAATAAAACAACAGTAAGGGCCATGTCAGAGTTGTATCTGTATGGCTTTAAGGCTTTGTTTTAGCTTGCTTCTGAGGGAATAATAAGTAGTGATTCTAATAAACTGAATTCAAGCTGTTACCACCATGCAGATACCAGAAGAAATCTCTGTTTAGTACTGGGAGCTGCTGTTGGTGCTGCTGGTAAACAGGTAATAGCAGTACTCTGTGCATTTCCTAATGACAGTATGACACTGTGGCATCCCTGCTGTCTGGGGAGCACATGGCATCCTGTGGACTACAGCTTGTTAGCAAGGGCCTATGAGTTGCAACAAGAAGTTTTGATCCTGTGTGTTGCTCTTCCAGTGCAGCATTGCACCATGCTAAGTTGGAGTCCTCCTTTGAAGTGAACGAAGCATTTGGGTTCCCTTGGTGTTGAGGGTGTCTCACTGAATGTGCAACAGGAGTAGGAATGTCTGTCTTCTTCTGATATGCCTTCTGCATCTTAGCTCACTTCTGCATACCTTGAACTTGCAACTTCTGGGAGACCCACGAGGTGGGACTTCACGTGCCTGGCACCAGGTGGGGAGAGGGGAAAGGAGCAGTGGCTCCTGCAGCTTCAGGACATGTGGCAGACTGTAGGAGCTGGGCATAGTTGTACCTGGCAGGACTCCAGAGGGATTGAGGCCTCATTTGGAGACCTTTAGCCTTCCCTTTCCAATTGCTGAAGAAGAGTGCAGACACCTCATGTGCTTAAGGAACACTGTGGACACAGCTTGTCTGAAAGATCACAGCTCAGGCTGGCTCCCGATGCCTCAGTCAGTGAAGTGTCTAGGGAAGGATTTTTCACTCAGGATGCGGGCAGGTTAGGGGCAATTTGCACTGAGGGGTTGAAACCTCGCAGTGGATGATTTGAGCGGAAGGTTTTGCTTTTCACGCTCTCTCAGAGTGATTGAAGAGTAGGTGAATCGGAGAAGAGGGGGCAGATGGCAGTCACAGCAGGGCTGGCAGGGGAAGTGGCTGAGCGCTGTAAGAAGGAAAGTAAATGTTCTTGTAAGCAGAACCAGCTGCTGGGCTGTGCTGGGGTTTGCAAGGCTGCTTATTTTCAAAGCAGCCTTCAGCTGACCCAAGTTTGCATTCATGAGAGCATTTGTGGCTGGTCAAAGTGCCATTAGTGTTAGCATGAATAAATGTTTACAGGAGTGGTTGTGCTAGAAGTGCTCTCCCAGCCATTCTGAAAAGTTGTGGTTTAATTATTCATACAAAAGATTAATCTGACACACTCAGGTGGCCTTGGATAACTGGCAGGCAAGAAAGGTGAATGGTGTGCTGCTGATTTATGCAATATAGGCCATCAGTCAGAGACTGCAGACACCGTCAGGTAACCATTCAGAGAAACAATGGAGCAAAATTTCTCCAAATTTAAATGTCTCCAATTCCAAACCTTTCATTTAATCTTTTTTTTTCCTTACACTCCACCCACCCCTACTCTTGTTTGCTAGTCATTAGAATTCCTTGTATAGCTCTTTTCTTCGTCTAATGGAGACTTCTTGGCCAAAAAAGTGTATGTGGGGGAAGAGGAGAAACAATGAAGAGAGTGGGAATATAGCTGTTTATGGCAGTGAAAGAGGTGCATAATTAAATTTCTGGCTGCAGAAGTGTCATATTTTACATAAAAGTTCCTGAGAGCTGAAGAATCTAGTTATTGTTTCATGGGAAGAGTTTTTCTTCCTTTTTTTTTTTTTTTTCATCCTCTGTGCTGAGTCATGGGACTTTTTCTTCTTCCATTGTCCTGGGCTCTGGTCCAGAACATGTGGCAGGGAAGTCAGTAGGGCTGTGTACAGGATTAAAAAGTCTCCTGGAACAAACCTGAGTCTTCCTAATGTGATTGGGAGTTTAAAGCTCCCAATCTCTGAGCATCACTGAAGCCAGCAGAACTATTTCCAGTGTTCTCAGTAGACTTTGGATTATGCTGTTAAAAGATGATACTTGCCATTTGCTTGGTGACCCCCCAGGTATGTTTGTGAGAGGGGTATTCCTGTTTCAGTTAGTAGTTTTCAGAGGCATTGTTGACTAGGTAATTAGCAACATTTTTTGTAATAGTTCATAGTGCTTTCAGTGGGGAGCTTGATGGCAAAGCACATGTTGGTTATTGACTGGTCTGAGGTTTCAGAAATTTGTAAACTCTGAGCCTACATGTAATTTGAAGTGCTGTGGCCTCTGGGAGCTGCACAAGTGAGGAAAACGCTCAAGCAGTGGAGATGCTTCTTCACTTACATTAGCCAGTAAAGACTTTGTTTGGTATCATCTAATAAACACCAGCTTCTCTGTTTATGTATCTGCTAGTTAATGTCATCACCTGAATGTCTGCGAGGCATGTAATTAGGAGCTCTCTTGACAGGCTGGTGTATTGAGTAGATTCTGTTCATAAGTAATGTACACACAGATCACTGCAGAAGCTAAATTTCTAGTCTAGTGATACTTTTTTGATTCCAGTTCCTTATGGGTTTAGGTGTCAAGGGACATCTATGAGGTGCTGAAGTCTGGCAGAGTTGAGCATTAAGAGAGCACATTTGAGTTATGACTGAAGTACTTGCATCTAAAACAGTTGGATTTCAAGAAAAAAAAAAAATGTTTTCTCTAAACAAGATAACTTAATCCCAGAAAGTCACTTGTCTTGTCATAAAAGTGTCCAAAAGTAGGAGATTTTGGGTAGCGTAATGCTGGCTGGTGTCTGATGAAAGGTCACTCTGATTGTGGTTGACAGGATCTGCAAACCACCTTGAATGCATGTGAGGTATTCCTGTAGGCTCTGTGTCCTTCAAACGTTACAGCTTCAAACATACAGCTTTTGCCTGTACCTGTCTAACCTTGGCCTTTCCAGATATGTACTGTCTACAGGTCTTAGTCTTTTCTACTTATTCAGAGTGTGTTGACCCTAAAAGTTAGCAGTGAGGAACACCGTTCTAAGTTTTAAAGGCATTATACAGATGGTTGTCTTTTAAACGAAGATACCTGTTAGACCTTTCAGCGTACTGCCAGGATGGTATGTACATGGTTAGTCCACTGATATTTAAGACTGCATGATTTCCCTGGAGGGAAACATAAAAAGTAAGATAGTGTCCTTCATTAACCTTAAACATCTGGAAACAGTTTAGGGCAGATGCTTAAAACAAAACCAAAAGCTTTCTGAAAACTGTGTCTGTGCATCAAGGTCCAGCAGTCTGGCCTTCTATGCTGTCCTTTCTGTGAGTGCTTAGTGTGGTCACTGAAAGCCCTACTGTGAGTGGCTCCCAGCTGACTGGACAGGCATGTGTAACAGGGTAACCTTAGTGAGGCAGGTATGCTGGAAATGCCTCCAACTCTCAACCTGTCATCTTTTGCAGCTGGAAGAAGGAGAATACTTTGCTAAAACAGTGATAGACCTGGGTGAGTATGCTGGAGAGTCCCTAGCAAAGGGTTACCTGGCACTGGGTCTGACATACAGTCTTCAAGCTACTGATGGTGAGTTATCCTGTCTGTCGAGTGTGTTGTAAAAGTCTGTTTCAATTCTTTGGTGCAAGGAGTGGGAGATGCATTAGAAACTGCTTTTAGTGGTGACTGGATTTAGAAAAAAATCATATTGCGAGACAAATGGAGACTGTTCACTTGCTCAGGTAACTGTCTTCTATGGTAACAAAAGTAAAGGAAGAAACACGGATCACTGCTAAGGAGTTGTTAACCTGACTGTATGCAATGATTCTTGGTGTGCTTTGCTTGGATATTTGTAATACGTTTCTTTTGCTTATTTGCACAACAAAAAATCGAAGTTTCAGTCCATTTTCATATTTTTAACACCCACTCATAAATCGCATAAAGAAATACAGTCCAAGAACTGGAGGCAGAAATGCCTGACTTCAGTTTCTGGCGTGATACTGATTCCCTGCAGAGATTCAACCTCCCTGTAATGCGTTTTCTTTCTCAGCTGAGAAGTAAACAAGATAAAAATATCTATCTCGTTGGTACATATGGATGTTGACTAGATATAAACTACTGAATGTAAGAATTTAATTTTTTTTTAACACTAATTTCTTGGCTTTTAAGTGATTGGACAGTGTGCTTCTGCAGAATTGGTGCTTGGTAGCCTGAAGGGCTGGAAGCACTAGTGTTTGGGAGAGATCTGGATTGGACCTGCACCAAGTTCACAGCTGGGGACAGCCTTTGTTTCTTCTGTGATTTCTAAAATAGGTAGAAGGCCTTCTGACTTAGCTCAGCCATTATTTAAAGAAACTAGTTTGTTTCCTGAGCAATGTGTTAGTCCTTACCACATGCTTATCTGTCAGATGTGTTCCACATAAACTTCTTCCAGCAAATGAGCCCAAAACAAAGCTAAAGTGACAGTTCGTATGGTGTCATGGAAGTTCTCTGGCCTTGCAGGTTGCACCAAGATTCTGCTAGGCATGTGTTTGAGGAAGTGGCTTGTGCTCTTCCGTAGTGCGATTCAACATTTTTTTTTCAGCCTCGCATATTTGATCAGAGCTGTTCTGAGAACTGCTTTCCAGCATGGGGGGAGACATACGCTGTTGCCCTCTCCAGTTCTCCAATTCTGGCTCTGAATAGTTCCCTCTAAAGGTTCATATGAAGAAATGTATATCCTTCCTTGCCTGAACTTCCTCTTTGTTGTTCATTAAACATTGATTTCTCCTTAACAGGCTAGTTCCTTAGGGCATTTTGCCTAGATTTTGTTTAAACTGTGCCTAGAGCTGTACAAGATCCCAGAGACTGTTTTCAGAGATAGGAGGGTTTTTGTCCTAACCCCATTACAATCTGTTTATTATCCTCTATGGAAAGATGAAGGTTTCTAAAGAATGGAGTTGTAAAGGCATGTATTGTGGTATGGCTCTAAAAATACCTTGGTGCAGGAAAATGCCAGTTGGAATCCCTTGTGGAAGCAAAGCCTTCCCTGAGTATACAAGAGATTAGTTTGGATGTCGTAACAAGTGTCCTTTTAAATATAAAATAAACAGTCATTCCAGCAGTTGCCTTGGAATTTTGTCCAGATTAGTATGTGATTTTGCTGTGAAACAATGGAGTATCTTCCTTCTCTTCCTCATATCTCTAGCCAGTAAGTCAGCAGAGCCACTCATGCAGTTATTTAAGGAAAATCTGAGGAGTGTATTTTCAACTTCAGTTTACATTTCATGAATCTTAATAAAATGGATCACGTCCTTCCAAAGCATACTTATGCTCCCAAATACATAACAGCATTTTACTAGGAAACATCAAATTTGCACTAATGAGACATTTTCAATAGCGTCTTTTCTTTTTTTTTTAAAAAAAAAAAAGCTTGTCTTAGTGAGGAAACAAGAATAGAACACACTGAAATGAAGCTACTCTGCTATTAATCCTGCACCATAGTGTCAGTCTTTTACCCTGCTGTGTTTATACCAGTTCATAGTGACATGCAGATATGCAAACATCTGTGTGTATCTGTATGATTTCCATAACTTCCCACTTGAGCTGATTTTCAGTGAATCATCATTTTCAATGATAGCTAAGTGTTTCAGAGACATTCGACCAATTTAGAAAGCTTAGAAAGCTTACAGCGGTATATAAAGATGCCTTCCAACCAAGGTTAGGCTTCCCCTCTTTAATGTCATTTCAGTAAATATTAATCATCCCGTGTGACAAAGGCACGGAGGAGTTGTATTAAAGCCCTCCCTTTGTGACCACTTTTTAGCAAGTGTTTTTTGCAGGAGGGAGAAGAGAGAATCCTACTGAATGACAATTCAAAGAACTTGTGGGAGCATTTGATAAAGTCACAACTATTAGATTTACTCCCAGATGAAATAAGGCTTCCTGAAACGTGTGCTGGCTAGGAGAATGTAGCTTCGCAGTCCTTAATATCTAATTACCTGCTTCTTGAAAGAAGACTCGATGAAGTTTGCAGAAACATGTGTCCTCAGAGGAAATCATTGCCACTTTTGCCTCACTCTTAAAAGCACAAATCTCTTGTTCATACAGAATGTTCATCTGTTTAAACTTTCTGCGTCCGAAATCCGTTCCCAATGAGGCAATTTCAACAGCAAACCTTTCTCTTGCTGGCTGTAGTTCCAGTTTTGACATAAGCTGTATTGTCAACTTTGTCTCCCTTAGGTGTTGTGAAGAATTCACTAAAGAAAGAGAAAGGTGAGAAGAATTTAGAACAGGCTAAGGAGGGAAGACAAGTTCGACATGTATAGTGAAATACAAGTGCTCTTATCTAACATCAGCACCACGCATATTGTTAAATCTTTGTAGATTAACAGATCCTCACTCTTTATTGAGCTGAGAGAGTGTACTGCATCTATTTTCATTTAGAATCTTGTTATATGGCCATAAATCAGAGACCAAATTGGAAACTCTTCCCAGCAGTTGTGGATTTTATAAATAATTGGTAAACTGATAGTACCAGTTAATGTTAAAAATAAAAATTAGACCTTCGCTATTAGTGAACAAACCCACCATCTTTGCATCTGGAGATAACGATCAGCACGTGCAATCGTTAATTGTAGTCCTGGATGCTAAAACTGTGGAACTTGCAGTATTAGTTGCCCTAACTTAGGGGAATGGTTTTGAAACACACTAGCATGTGCAAAAGGGTGCATGTGCATTGGCATTTTAGCTTGGATCAGGAATGTATTTCTGAAGTCCGCTCTCCATCCCCACTTCTTAACGTTGTGATTCACATAACAGAACAGTTTTGGAGAACACAACTCTGCTTTTATTTTTATCCAAGTAATAAGTGACATGCTGCCTCTTTGTTAGTAAAATTGTAGCAGATAGCATCTACTCGACTTTATCCACTAAAGAATTCATTGGTGCCATCCGCCCTGGAGAAGGATGCTCATTCACCCAGTTCTGTACTCTTAGTGCAAGATTTTCTTTGGCTGAAGTGCGAGCTTTTCAGTGATCTGCACAGGTTGCAGAGCCAATGATTTCTCATTATCTAAGAAAAAAAATCTAATTTTGGTAGAGAGGGGGAAAGAGGATGTCTGTGGAGGGTCATGGGAGCAGGAGGAACTTGCACAGGTTTTGTAAATTTGAGGCACAAATATTAATCACTGAGTCCTATCATCACTGTATTTATTTATCAAGTGTATAAATGTGTTATATGTGATCAAGACCTCGCAATATTTGGGGGAGGAGCAGTGGGAAGAGCCTAAAAGTTTGCAATAAATATGTTTCCAGTCTATGAACTATTTCAACTCACTGCTCCTGTCTGCCCTTCAGTACCAGTATACTTGGGAGTTTTGTTCACTTTCTTAGCACTTAGCTATTCTAAAATGTATGTAAAGCTAATTTTAATGCTCTAAAAATGCGCTCAACAACTGCTAAACTAGATTTGCAAGGGTGCAGGGTTCTTCCAAACTGATCTTCCAAATTCAGCTCTCCTGATTTTTCTGCCTTTTGTTTGAAAATTTTTGCTGTGCTGAGGTAACGATCAATTGCGCAGCCTGTCTTGCAGACATGGATTTTTATGTAGAAGTGTGGATTTTTCCATTTTACAAGAGAGAGGAGAACTTAAGAATTACTGTGAGCAACCTCCTAACTGTACTTAGGGTTGGTCATGATGACTGCGTGGTAGAACATTGCAAGAGAGCCTGAGTTGCATTTTGAGCTCAGTTTTCATCTCTAGTTAAAATCAAGTCATGTTTCCACTGGACTTGTTCAGTTGTCTCTTCAGCTTGTGCCTTCTTGAATCTCTCCCAAAATCGTTCTTCATTGCTTACTTTTTTTTTTCCTAGTTTCTCTCTTCTAGATGTAAAGGCACTTTTTGTACAAATGGCAAAACTGAAATTTCAATTTGTTTATCCAAATCAGACACAAATCTAGAGACAGACATACAGATTTCCAACTTAGTTGCAGCTGAATACACAGTCCATGTTGTGGGAGGTGGGACTCGCCTGTCCCACCTCAGCAGTGCAGAGGCAAAGCTGGCTGTAGCTGTGGAATAATCACTTCCACAACATATTTTGTATTTTTACTTTCTGACTACAAGTTGAACAGCCATCAGTCAAAAGTCTTACCAGGCTGAACCTGGAAAGTTTGTCTTCTAGCTTTTCCATTTTGTGTTTATTTGGATGGCAAGTGTTGAAATCTCATTCCATCTTCCTCGTTGTGTGACATCACCAGAACTGCTCTGTTACTTGTATAGGGAGACTTGTATAGGGAGTCTTGTAGTTTCCGTAAGATGCTGAATCTGACATTTTTCTAGGTGAACATCTGTAGCTATGGTCAAGGCCTTTCCAGTGTCTCCTAAAGCATTTTATGAGAATGTCAATCTTGATTCTTTTTTTTTTTTTTTCCTGTAAGCTTTCCCCCTCTGTTACTTTTCAGTATTTGGCAGTGGACCCAAATACTCAATTTAAGGCTATTGGGAGTGAAGTGTTTCCAGCTACTTTTATAAATGCTGCATTTTGCATGAAAGCACATATCTTCAAATTTTTCTTTAAATTGCTTTTTTTTTGCCCAGTTTTTACTATTTAGAGTATATTTTATGGCATAAGCAATTTTCAATTTTTATTATTTGGGAAATCCTGAAGATTGCAGTTCCTCTCAAACAAAGTTGATGTTTAGAAGAGCTGTTGGAAGGTGTAGGAATAAAAAAGGTCCAATGACTATAACTAAGTCAAAGTAAATTATTTTTGATGTTTCGCTTGCTAGCATGTTGGGTAATCTAAAGAAATGGACTACCTTTGTACAACTTCTAGAAGAACACAACTCTATCCTCTTAACTTATAAGAATACTTACATTTTATCTAGTTTTGTTGCTGAAGTATACACTATTTACTATTTTTTCTGAAGTTTATACTGACTCAATATAGGAAGTGGAATATAGTCATAGATGGATGTTTGCTGATGAATTAACTGCTCATCACTGTGTTGTATGTTGATCGGTAGTTCTCAAATTCAGAACAGGTAGAACAAGAACAACTATTACGTAAAATCTGAAAACAGAACCAGAGCAAGGCAGCCAGCCAGTATACTTCTGAACTTTATTGCTAGCTTTCCAGATGTTCTGGATTTAAGTGAGCCCTACCTCTTTAAGCTCTTCCTCCATTCCCTTTGATATCTTACAATACTCCCATGTAACAATACCTTGATGATTCTTCTCATCAGAACCCAACACATTGGTAAGTGAGCCTAGTGGGTAGGATCCTTAGTCAGGCAACTAGAGGCACCAAGGTGGCCATGAGTGGCTCATGCCACACCTGAAGTAACCTAAAGGTTTGTTGTGGCCCAAGGAGAATGCTGTGTTGTCATGGGATGTGTCGTGGAGCTGTAAGTCTGGCTCCTGGTGTCCCCTGTTCCACCTGCAATACCCTCCTAGGTGAGCATGGTGCTGGAGGCAGCCTGTATCTGAGTCAGAACGCCCAGCCAGGTACTGCTTTTAGTGTGTACCCCAGCCTGGCGGAGGGCCTGCTACACTCGTCATATCTATTTAGTGTATGTCCCCTTCTCCTTCCAGACCCCTTCCGTGCTGTATGTTAATAAAAATGCTCCACAATTTCAGGTGAGGGAGTTTGAAGAGTTTTAATAAAAATAAAATGTAGAATTTGAGTTAAAATACTGATTTTGTGCAGTTATTTAAAAACAAAACGTCATGTTTTCCAGCCATGAGCACAGGCACCACCAGATTCCTATAGTTTTTATTCTTCCGTTTGATGTGTGCTCTACATGTGTAGCCTGTTTTTTATTGAATCTGAAAAATGAAATTCAGCTCTTAAATCACATTGTATATTGTGTCCTGCAGCTACTCTGAAGAGCACTCAGGATGAATTAAACAAGAAAGCACTTCATACTTTGGAGAGGTGAGTAGGAATCTTGCTGGTTCTTGCATTATGTAGTTCTTTTTGTGAATCCAGAATAATTATTTTTAAATGTGTTTTTTTTTGTGTGTGTGGCTAATCTGTCTGAAATTTTGAAAACAATTCAGCAGACTTCAGCAGTAGTCTGTCAAAAACATGCTTACAATGGTGAACTGTGGTGGTTATTTTGTTGAATATCCAAGGTGAGTACTACTTCTGCCACTAAAAAGAATGAACTTAGCCCCAAATTAGCTGTGATAACATGTACAGTGCTGGGACATGCAGCTCTTTTACGTGGTGCCAGCAGGAGTATGCGGAAGGCAGATTTTGTTCCCATTCCTGTGTGAAGTAGGCATAACTATGTATTTTACTCCTGGCTGGAGAGCACCTTCACCACTAAGGTGTAGGCTGCTGTGGGATGACCTGGCGTCAGTGCACTTACCTGGGAGGGGATAATTGCCATCCTAATGAATGGTTGCATGAGCTGTTGTATGAAAAGGGGGCTACAGAACTAGTGGTACAGAGTAGTCACCACGTGCCTGTTATTCCCCCGCTGTATTTTGTGGAGTGCCTGATTCAATTGCTATGCCATCAAGGTGTCTGAATTAAACTCCTCTGCAATTACCGTTTCCTCAAGTAAAACTCCTTCAGTAGCAAGAGGTTGAAAACCATTTTTGTCAGTTCTATTGTGGTAGAGAGGTGAGATGTGAGTGATTGTGTTACAACTATGTCACACCAACCAAAATACACTAGGTGTTTGGACAGTTAACATTGTAAGCGTAATCTCAGATGGCAGCTGTGGTCTGTGGTAGGTTTTGGGCTGAAGCATCTAGAGTTCTGTTTCTGGTGTGGTCATAAATGCATTACGAAAAGTGATGAAGATGTGAGTTCTCTTTATCTCAGATGTACGGATGTAGCAAGTTGAGCATGTTGCTGGCTCCTAGCTGTTTTCCTGATGCTAAGCAAGGAGGAGTCCAGCATGTTTTTCCTGCAGTGGTTGCAAGGAGCAAGTGGTAGTAGAAGTTTACATTTGCCAAGCTGAAACCACAGATGTAGTTCTGGAAATTTACCCCATGAGGATCTGAATGATTAAAAAGTGTGTATTTTAAAAGCCATTTATACAGTCACTATTTAGATCGGGAGTATACTTAAGTCATACCAGTTCCCAGACTCCAGTGTAATACCTTCACTGCTGCCCAATTTTTCTGTAACTGCAGTGCTCTTAAAGTGCATTTATTTTTATGCTTTGACCTTTCCCACTGGCTGTAGCTTGTTTTCATGGTATCTTAACTCCAGCTAGGAAGCAGACAAGCTTCTAGTCAGAAATCAGGTACTCAAATTTCAGCCAGCAGGGGTGTTGTGACAGTAGCTACTAGCATCTTCCTATATACCTGGGTTTGGTTTACTTCCACCCCC
>VXAV01000020.1:176276-283253 GCA_013399715.1 Alectura lathami
CCCTTGTTTTTCACCTCTTTTTAAAGTACATCTGGAATTTTTCACTCTGTGGTTTGGCTTGTAGCCATCCTTATCAGTGGCCTTTTCAGCTGGAAGTTTGGATCAAGTATTTTTCTAATACTATTTGAGGAAACTCAACAGTAGCATAACAACTCTGTTTCTTTCCAAAAGCACTATTAATCTCTTCTCCCATACACCCATGTGAACTTTTCTATTATTTATTGTTGGAGAGGATATTGAAGACTTCACAGGAGCTTCTTGCAAAAGAGGTGGCTCACCCTATGCCAGCAGTTTGGGACAAAGCTGGATTCTATCTTCTGAATTTTGAATTAAAAAAAAAAAAAAAAAAAAAAAAGTGGGGAGCAATTAGTGACTTGCCTGTACTAATTGCACCTTGATGTGTTTGGCATTGCTTCAGAATCCTTGAGTGCTGTCATGACTTGTAGAGTTACAGCACACAGTTCATATTAAATTAATTAGTTCTAGAGACGCTAGTTACAAAAGTCAACTCCAACCGGTTTTTCTTGCTCATGGGCCAAGGTGGCATTTGAGAGGTAGCTGCCATTAACAAGATGTGTGATTTGTTTTCTGAAGTAATTTCTTGATCTTTATTTGTTTGTTTATTAGTAGTAAATGAGTAAATGGCAGCCCTCTCCTATTTATTGCCCTCTCCTATTTTTTGAAAAGTGGCAATACAGGAACAAGTTGGACAACTATCTCCCCTCACTTAAAATAGTACCTTGAAAGGTTTGTGTGTTTAAGAGCTACTTTCTCTGACAGATTCCTAAGTTCCAAAACACTAAATGATGTTTAATGAATGAGCATGTAAGTTATATAAATTCTGGCGGCTGTATTTCTCACACCTGTTCCTGTGAGCTTGGCTTATCCAGATGAGCATCAATGTGCTTATTGTCAAATTTCAGTTTGCTCTCCCATTACTGGTCTTGTTTTCTGTTGGACAGGGTTGGGCTTTGTTTTGTGTTTCTGTGTGGGTCATGGCAAAGGAGTTCTGGAAAGTACAATCTAATCTGTCACTTTTGTTTTTGTGTTGTGTGATTGTCCTTAAAGAGCACGTGAGTTGGACCGAGAAGATCACCAGATCATCCTCTACCTGTCACTGCAGCTGGCTCTTGTCAGACAGGTATGTGCAACAGCTGGCAACCATTGAGGTGTTAAGGTGGGAAAAGGAGGGTCAAACTGAACAAAATCAAGCCGTGCTAAACAGAGTCCCTTCCTGCCTACACTGTAATCAACAACAATCGGAATATGTTTGTGTAAGATTTTATTTTCTTTAAAGCAGTAATTCCATAGCACGTGTGGCCCCGGGGAAGGCTTGCCCTAGGGTATGCTTTCAGTCCTAACTCCTGGGCGGTGCCATTCCCGCTCGGAGGAACTTTGTCTGGGTAGGATGAGCGAGAGGTATTTATTCTCGTTTGCTGGGTATCATGCTGTGTCCTGCCACAGGCTACTCCAGAGGCTCTCTTGTTACTGCCTGGTCCTGTATCACACCAGATCTCACGTTCTCAGTGCTGGGGACTGGCTTATTCCATACTTGGGCACGTTCGGCGTTTGGCTTTGACGGGTGCTGGAGCTCTGCAGCGAGTGGGATTAGTTGGCATTTGAACACTGCTGCAGGTGTTAGCTCATGAAAATCAAACTGATCAGAAAATATCCTGCACTGTCTTATTTCTCTGTTCTTCTTTTTAAAAGCCAAGGACTTTCTTAGAGCAGTCCCTATTTATTAAATGCTTTTCTAGATAGATTTGAAATTTCATTGCCTTTTCCTTCTTTGGCAGCCTTTCTGCTTGCTGCAGTTTTCTCTCCTTAGTCTGCGCCACAGAGTCAAACAGTCAGATCCTTCTTGCTTTCCTCAGCTAATTAGGGGAGCTGTGTGTTCATTAGGTTAAACTAATTGTTCCAGGAGAGCACACTCTTGATAATGTCACTTCTGTAACCTGTTCATAATGAAAGCAGTGTGTTGTGAGGAAGCCTGCAATGAGAAAGGATAATTAAAATGGTTTATTTGACTTTGTCATCAGTCTGCATTTTGCTCAGGGTATTCTATTAAAAAATATCCAGCTACCCTTCTTTCTCCCACAGCTTCTGCCTCTTCAGGAGGTTGTCTGATTCACTGCCCCTTTTGCTCCTTGCCATGAGTAAAAGCACTACGGCTTTTCAACTACTGTTGAAAATAAAAATTCAAATATTCAAAGAGATTTTTGTGGTCGTTTGTTCTTTCTTCGGTGTTACTGGACTACTGCATTTTAAACTCATTATCCTTTCCTTTCCTCCAGTTGTAGCCTGTCTTTACGCTGCTGTTTTGCGTGCATCATTTCATCACCTTCCCTTCCTGTTCTTTCTGTTCAGTCTCCTGTCCTCATGTTCACTTTCTTTCTGTCTGCCTCACCTGCATATTTTCATCCTTGACGTTTTGCCAGTCACTCCTGCTACACTAGATGTGTGATCTAAGTGCGTTATGGAGTGTCAGCTGGAGCCCTGCTATGCTGCTCCTGCTCTTCTCCATCTAGTGAGATATAAATCTTTAACGCATGCTTGAAGAGAGAGGAGATACCTGAGACATCTTTATTTTTAGACTGCTGTAAAATATCCTGCTCTTCTTTTGCCAGTTTACTTAATGATAAACATTTGGTAATGCATTTTTAATATGCTTAATTATTTAAAGTATCTCATATATTCTCTTTCTGATTAGCTGAAAGATAAATGATACTTTTTTTGATCGATTGCATTAACTATTAAATGTCACAGGGCTTCCATCAGGCTATGCTGCAATACCATACACAACAGGTTATAATACCTGAGTGTTACTCTCAGCAACAGGCCTTTTTGTTTCCATAGTCAAGGTCAATAAATGAGGTACCTTACCCAGCACTGAAAAATCTAGATATCAGCTTGCATAGATAAGAGAACATTTTCATGGAACAAAGCACGAGAGGCAGCTGACCGGTAGAGTGCCAAGTAAAGTTTAAGCAATTCGTCTTCCTTGGAAGGCTCTGTGAAATATTTCCAATAGCAGTTGTCTCTGTCAGTGCTGGGCGTGGGAGAGGAGAAATGGAAAAGCATGAGCCTTCTTCCGACACGTGATGAGGATGTGACATGAAGGAGAATGGTTGTAAAAGGGTTTTCACAGAGTTGTTGGCTGAAGACTATCATCAACCAAAATGAAAGACGATGTTGTTACGTTGGGTGTTTTTGTGTATGTCTCTGCCTTAAAGACCTCCAGTCACTGGAAGGACTGGATCTGGGTCAGCCCCACAGCATTTTAGGGTGGTTTTTTCAGCAAAATAGAGTAAAATTCCCTCTTCTGTGAGGAGGGTCTAACTCTGGCTTTCCCTCAAAGTGGTGGTGCCATCAGGCCAGGGTCAGCAAGTGCTGTGGTGGGTTATCTCCAAGTGCAGGCCCAGCTGGCAGCTGGCCAGGCTGATGGACGAGCCAGGCTCCAAGCTCCTGGCTGCTGGTTTGGCTGCTTCTCCTGTTTCTGTGGTAACAGCATTTGGATCAGCACAAACAAGGTAGCCTGAAGATTTTAAAGCTCACTGATTTTAATGCCTTGCCATGTTTTTAGCAGGCCAGTTTCTATGGAAATGATTCTAGATAGTCAGAGCTCTTGTTAATTTTAAGTGCTGGTTCCATTCTCGGTTTGGGGGTGGTGGTGTTTTTGACCTTGAATGCCATGTAAATCAGTATTGAATACATAAAAAACAACACATGGGTTTTCGTACCATTTTAATATTTGATTTGACCTTTCTTTGCATGCGAATAGGAAGGCAAAGACAGGCAGGCCAGCCACTGAGAATTAGAGGTATTGCTTATCAATTTAATCTGTGGGCTGCCAGCAGACCTGAAGTTTCAAGTGGCAATAGCCAGAAAACGCCTACTGCCTTCCTTATAGAGTGTCTGGATATAAGAAACATTGGTTACGAACACCAGAGAAAACATTTCAGCTGTTTCCTTTGTGTCTTTTATTCTGGTTTCAGGGAGGCAAGAGTGTTGTCTTTTCTTTGCCCCAGGAGAGGAACTCTGTTTCCATTCAGTGACTTCTAATGGGGAGAGCTCTGTTCTCTGTTTCTCCCAGACCTACCAGGACCTCCTCTGCTGAAGAGCAACATGCTGCTTTTCTGTTGAGCTGATTTTTCCAGTGATCAAAAACAACTTACAGCAAGAATTAAGTAATATCCTAGCTCACAAGTTTGTTCATGCTTGCTTTCTGATGGACTGCAGCAAGTCTGTTTTGAACAGAGCAGTGAAGCTTTCTCCTTTCTGTAATCCTTGTGCTATAATGACAGATGAAGGGGATAGTTTTAATGGTTAGTTAACTGCAACTCACAGCCAAAGTGAAAATATAAGGCCTAAAAACTCATCTGGATCAAATGCTTACAAGAGAGATCTTGTTTGATTTAGCACTCTAAATGTGAAAGTGCATTCCACCGTTGTGAATTACATTTAACACTCATACTGTTTTCCTTTTTGTACCTACAATTACAACATACCAGCATTGTTTTTAAGGAAACATGTAGCATTATCAAAATAAATCCTATTATAAGGGGCAGTCTAAACAATCTACGTTATTTGGTAGTGCTGCAAGATGCTATTTCTGGCTTACTGCAGTATTTTTGCATCCTGATCAGTGTGATCTGAATATACCCATGTGCCATGCAGAATGGGGGTAGTATTGACAGAAAGGTGAATCAGAGAAGGATAGCATGGTCTGCTTACTGGCTGCACTTGAGCTTGCAGTCCAGCTGAAATAAGATTACTTTAAGGCGTAGCATTTGTAGTGAGTTTAAGCTGGCAGCCTACCTCTGATACAGCCCTGAATGAGTGTCATCTGTACTGCCAGCTTCCATCTTTCACATATAACGTAGTTACTTGAATAAGTAAGCTGTGGTGTCTGTCAGTAGATTGATCTCTACTTTTCACAAGAAGTTTGCGTTGACTGCTTCCAAATATCTTGTTTTTACTGTTCTAGAAACTCAATTTGAATTTTGTTGTGTCTTTCTGTTGCAAGTTTTTATTTTGAGCAATGCTTTCTGTGGAGGAGAAAAGTCTCCTGAAGTTATTAAAGAGGTTGTTGTTTTTTTTTTTTTAAATCTGTGTTCTATCTACTGCAGCAGGAAAACTGTAGGCTACTAGTGGTGTTACAGCACTAAGGATACAGAACACCGGAAAGTTATTTTAGCTTACATCCATTTCAACTGCATGTGACTGCCTGTTTAGCAGACACAGGTTTGTTGGAGTGACCAGAGTTCGCTTTTGTGCTGCTTTGTGCAACTTCATTTGCACATTCATGTGCAAGCAATTTTTGAGGTTCCTCATCAAAGCAAGTATTACTCTTCATTTGGTGCATACTAGCAAATTTGGATCATCTTCCCAAGTCTTTGTATCACTGAATAGAATCAGAATAGTTGCATTTGGAAGGGACCTCTGGAGGCCATCTAGTTCAGTCCCTGCTCAAAGCGGGGTTGCTTGGAGCAGGTTGCTCAAAGCCCCCGGCAGTTTAGTTAACAAATTTTATTTTATTGTCTAACAAGAACTGGTTTTTCCTCAAACTTGCAGATTCTTAACAACTACTTGTGCAAGTCTAAGGTAGAGAAACAGAAAAACTGAGAGGTGTTTTTAGTCCTGAGTGTAATAAAAATCTTGATAGCGGCTTTGTTTTAGGAAGCTGAATTTATACACCTCTGGTGTACCTCCTGAGGAGCTTCTTAGACTGATAGATCTGGACCCACAACAGTCTCGCCTCTGTTGTCCTATGTCCAAGCTGTCTTGATACTGCTTTTACATAGTAGTGAAAAAGTGTCCTAGGAAGCTGCAGAAGGAATATTGATGATTTCAGACAATATGTTTACTTTAGCTTTGTGGTAGGCTGTAATAACACGTGACAAGCAGTGATTCATTAAAGCTGAGAACTCAGTCATATATCCAAACCTGAAGTTAGGCCAGGACACTCAGCAGTTTTGATGCAATGAGCTGGATGCTAGTTTGGGGTTACATCTGTGGATCAGTCAGTCACTTCTCTCCGGACTTGCATGAAGTCACCAGTACTGATGTTGTTAAGTACTTTGGCTTGCTTATGCTTTCCAAGAGCACTTTTATGTAAGAGTGAAAAGTCATTTGGGCATTAGCATGAACAGAATATGGACTGTGCTCCCAGAAGTGTAGCTGGGATCTAGATATTCACCAAATTGTGTTGTAACTGCAGGCAGTGTAGTTGCTGCTCTCCGTTGTAACCTGCAGCCTGCTTTCCTGAGTGACCTGTGGAGCTGGTGGGAATTCCCCTCTGGTGGTATGCCAGGCCAGGAGAACATTTGCAGAGCTTTGTAAGGTGGGAAGTTGTCACAGTAGGGAAGAAGGAACCACGTTTTCCACCCCTTGAAGAGAGAAGGGGGAAGAAAGGAGGAAAAGAAGTCTGTACATTTTTCTGTTTGGCCCTGGAAGCCTGCAGCAAGCAAAGCATAGTTCTGGAATAATGTAAATAACAGTAATCTCAATCACTAGAGAAGCTTAAAGAAAATTCTGTATGTAAAACCTACTAGTAACCAAAGGAAAGAAAATCTCCTAAGAACTACTTTTTTTTTTTTTTTTTGATAGCTTAAAATAAGTTATTGGATCAAAAACTCATGTGATATGCCTGCATTCATTATAGATGTTAGGTTTTCTGCCAAGTGGGACTTGATTCTAAATGACATGCCATTGCTGTGTCAGGACTACTCTTCACCTGCTGCTAGCAAAGATATTTATTTTTCCAAATCTTGCCTCTTTTACCCTTGAGCACTTAATTTTTATGTTCTTGATTCAAGTCATGAAAGGCCCTGTGCAGTCATCACAAGAGAGAAAACGCAGCAAAGATCTGTTATGCTGTCATGCAGGTGAAGAGGCAGCTGCCCATCCTAGAAAATGGAGCAAGCTGCGAGTTGACTGCACAGTGGATCTGTTTACAGTGTAGAAGTACCATGTCAAAGTAAGAGGGGACTGACTGGATCTGGGCTGCTGCTCCTGTTTATAAGCAGTAATTGAGTAATGCTGCAGACTTTTCTGTAGAGCATGTGGGTTTTTTTCAAGCTGTGCAATCCTGTTAATTTTGGCAAATGGTTCCAATAGTGGAAGTCTTCCCTATAAGATGTCTAAATAAGATTTCTTCAGAATTTCTAGTGACTCTATTTGTTCTTGGCTTTGGGAATTAGATATGATGTAGGACTGAAGGAGAAATATATTTATTTCTACCCTATCTTCTCCCAGATTTCTGATGCTATAGAACATCTTCAAGAAGCACTACAACTGTGCAAAGATGACATGAACTCTCTACATCTACTGGCCCTCCTCTTTTCAGCTCAGAAGCACTATCAGCACGCGCTGGAAGTTATCAACATGGCTGTTGCTGAATACCCAGAAAGCTTTAGGTAAGAGTTGCTGCACATTCTCTTATATGATGTGATGCATCCAGTCAGGAATGATCTGCTCATTAGCTCTGCTGTTCTCAGTTGTACAGCAGAAGGCTGTTAAATCAGGTGTGCCACTGGTATGTTACTCAGCACGTAGTTGTACTGTAAAGCTGGAATGTGTGAGGCTTGGTGTATTCTTTTGTTTTTCTGTCTTCATAGCCTTTCTGTTTTATAACCAATCCCTGCGTTTGTTTGCTTTTCCAATATCGGTCTTTCTGCATTGTACTTATGGTGTTTGCTCCCAGGTATTTTCCTGTACTTTTTTGTGTGCCACTTTACACATGGAGAAATGAGTGTGAGACACCTGTGGTGATGTTTGTCTGTACCAAAAATTGTTTTCTAGTTTGGTAAACTTCCTGGTTAAAGAGAAACAAATTATTCATGTATTGACCATTCTTCTCGTTCTCATGTATGACACAATTTGCTGCAATATCACAGCTGGGGAAAAAGAGAGTTGAATGTCATAAACTGTAATACCGTGTAGCTGAAAAGATGGTTTGGCTGTCTAAGACCAGGTTTCAACCAGCATAGACTTCCTGGAGCATGAATTTTCCAGTGTTTTACTACAGACACTCAAAGATAGCTGAGGCAGAGGTGGATGAGGAAGAAGAAACCAGTTGTATGAGGAACATTATTTACCGTGTAAGATCAAGTGGCTGGTGCTCCAGGCTGGGATCCTTCCTCCAGCACTTAGGTTTCAGGAGGGAGTCAGAACAAAGACGATACGGTGTGCAAAGTCAGCTTGGACGGCTGCTGGATGGGTTGCTTTGTGATGTCCAGCAATCTGATTTCCCCAAAGCAGGAAATAGTATCTCCTGTGCTTCTCAGTGCCAATCATCGTTTATGGAAAGACCTTGCAAGGAGCGCCAGAATAGTTTGCTTCTGGGAGAAGCAATTAATATTGGTAGTGAAAGCCACAGGTGCATGCTTATTCTTAGACATAGACCTGCTAGATTGTGTGCTTTTGAAAGACCCCCACTTCACGTGTTGCATGAGTTGTGATACGTAACACAGCTGGCAGAGGGACTCATTTACCACTGTGCAGGAGTTGGGTTGGCTTTGCGCTACTCTGACTAGCCTGTCTCTGTATGGGTCTTTCTCTAAACGTACCAGCAACTAACTGATGAGTGAGAGAATGGAGAAAAAAATATAAAAGTTGCAACGAAGAAAAATGAAAAGAAAAAAAAAGCATTTATAAAAAAAATGAATAACAGGAATCTAGTGGGAGGGGAAGCAAAAAGAATGACAGAATACATCTACAATTTTGACCGAATGTTGAAACTATTTCAGGCTTTGAAGGGGTCTAAAGTGCAGATTGAGATAGGAGGGCTTTACTGCTTTGTAAGACTTTGAAGGGAGAGAGATCTGATGCTATTATGTAGCTCTAGTTATTACTGCCTTGAAGGAAGATTGTAGTAAACTTTACTACTGCATGGAATGACTACATGATTATTTCATGTAAGTAGTATAGGCAAGTTCAACTCCATGATTTCAAAGCTATATTTAAAAATGGCGGAATATGTTTCCCAGTTCTCACTGATAGGAACCAGGCAACTGTGTAATCTGGTGCCCGAGGGTTCCCTTACTAATGACAACTCTTTTTGGAATCATAGTTTAATTGCATGTATCAAGAAAAGAAGATGAAAGTTGCCTTAAGGGATCTCAGAGCTCTACAGATGGCAAAACATGGAAGTATTACCTGGATGTAGATCCTAAACAAAAGAAAGAATAATATATAAAAATTAAGGTCTTAGCTAGCCCAAACTGCAAGCATCTCCTACTGTTTCCTTGGTCTCTTGCTGTGTATAATTAAAATGTTTACTCCTGCTTTTTTATTTGCACATTAAATTATTTCATTATGTATTTTGAAGAAATAGTCATTCAGGATGTCACACAGTTGGTCAGAGTGGTTCTCTACACTGCATTGCACAGCTAACAAGCAACATCCTTTGGCGTGAGCCCTGTAAGACTGACCCAGATGTGTCTAGAAGTGCCCCTTGCTGGAGTGTTTAAACTTGCACATTTACTTGACAGTTCAGTGCTCTAGATTGCACATAGTGAGCCGGGAAAAGTTAGACCCTGAACACAGTGAGGGATGAATCTGAATATTTTGGATCTTGCTGTTGGAGAAGAATGTTAAGGAAAGCTGAATATCCAAAAGCACTACAAGAAAAATTTACGTAGGAAGAGCACTTTTGCTTGAAAAGCTGCATGTTGTAACAAATGCAGTGCATTACAGTCACCAATCACTGAATTTGAGCGCTTTTGAAGTGTTATCGAACAAAGACAGAGGAAGACTGGATACAGTCTTGTAAAGAGAAGTAACACATCTTTTGGGAAGCACTGCTGTTCTACACAAAGATGCAAAAGGAGGCAGGTGGTTTGCGGTTTGAGAGCATTAAAGCTGTCAAATGTTAGGGGCTTTTGTTCTACCAAGATACGTGATGCTACAGAAGTAGTTACTGTAAATGTAGTGCAAAAACTCAGAAGGCCAAGAAATATTAAATATGTATCCTGGAGACTCAAGAAAAAGGAAGTAAGTTCTGCATGGAGAATTGCTTGTGCTGTAGTCCTCTGTGTGGTGTTTTAGTAGAAAGCTTTTTGTTGTTGTTTTGGGGGAGTTTGTTTATTTGCTGTGTTCAGCCTTCAAAATACAAAGTCCTCTTCTAGACTGTAACTGGTTTATTGGCAGCAAATGTCCTTGATTTCATCGGTACTGCACAAATTTCATTAATCATAGAATCATAGAATGGTTTGGGTTGGAAGGGACCACAAAGATCATCTAGTTTCAACCCCACTGCCGTGGACGGGGTTGCCAGCCACTAGCTCACTAGATCAAGAACATGTGCAGTAATCTTCTGGCACGATTTATTTGTCCTAGTCTGTTGCAGGCTTGCAGTGGGGAGAGCAGTTGTGTGGTGTATAAGCGACATCGTTGACCAGGTGCTTCTGCTCACAACAAACAGACAGAACCAACAACACAGAATCGGGATCTCAATGTGTGATTGAAGTGGCATTTCCAGTTTGATTGCTTTTTCTATTACTTCTGAAGCTATTTGATGCTTGCTTCGAGCAACATCTTTAGGGGCACTGGTGGAGTACTACGAATTGTTGACAGCCATTATAACTGTCTTTTTGCCTTTAATCTTCATGGAGAATAAGTAGTAAACTGTGCCTAAGCAGCTGAAGTAGCAAACCTTTGTGTTATGTGTAGTCTGTATTACAGGTTTTGTGTCAGGATGGTTGTAGCCCCTGCTCAGGTCGTGACTCTCTGTTGCAGAAAGGTTTTGACTTTTCTCATGAATGTGGTGGTGGCTGCACTTAGCCTGGCTTTGGAGAATCAGATCATGATGTTTATATGACTCCAGCTCATCATTATGCAAGAGGCAGTGAAGCCTGGTACATCTTGTGAGCAGTCATGGTGATGAAAACAGCTTGTTAAAATTCTCAGAATATTGTATTGTATTCTGAACTACTCAAGGGCACAAGGCCTGAGGATCTAAAGCAGCAATAAATTTGTATTTTGGCTGTAGCATCTAATCATGTTACACAACTCGTATGAATAGAATATTCAGAAATCTTAAGGGTGGGGCTTTGTAAGTTGTCTGCTTGTAGTGGTGTGTTCACACCACGGCTTGTGAGAGTGACCCACTGATGTTTTTATCTCTGTATTGATGCCTTAGATGACAGTACAGGATAGTAAAAAATGGGAGTATGTACTTGGAATGATGTGACTGTTCTGTGCTATGAGATTACAAAGCATTTTAGCCATCTATGATTCACTTACACAAAAAAGAGGTGTATTATATGGAGACAGAAGGGTTGCTTTGAGTTGGGTTTTCGCTGTACTGTGAATGTTTTCCTTTGTTGGCGTGTTATGATCAGTTGTTTTTTTTTATGTTAATTTTGTTAAAATAATAAGTGGTATATTGCATTAATCATGACTATAGTCTGGGGAACTGGTAATGATACTGAGTTTTTGTATGCCAAATATATGAAGGGAAATCTTTTAAGCTGGTCTCTTGACTGTTATTAACAATAACACAGTTAAAGCTAAAAGAATTCTAGAAGTTGAAATCTAGGTGATTTCTTCTCTGTTTTGGATTTATTTGCACACTTCAGAAATGTTTGAGTTTGGTTTGGATTTGCTTTTTGCTTTGGATGATTTTATTTTCCTGAATAAGGAGGAAACAGAGAATTCTCGTTATAGTATCCAAGGTCAGATTCCCCTTCTGGTGGGTTTCAAACAGATGTATGCTCCCTTTTCTAAGAATGACAATCTGATCTAAGACAAAAATTCAGCAGATGAGCATGCTAACCTTCTATCCACCATCTTAATGTAGCAGGAATAAATATCCCCCTAGCTAGTTCATGTCTGCATATGCCAGGAATTAATTTGTCTTAGTGTACGTCTCAATTCATCTTAAAATTATATGGAAATATTCTGTGATATTTGGGGACAATTCCATTCGCACACAGCACGGGTTTCAGAAAATGAATAAAGGTGTTAAACAGAGCTTAGCGGAAACCTGCTGCAGGCTTTCTTGGTGTAGTATGAAAAGAAGGAACAGCCTTCCAACCTTAGCAGCAACGGTTTGAGTCTTTCCTCTGGATGAGCAACAAAAAAAAACCTAATAGGTTTTGTATTCTTCCACCTGAGTAAATGACTACTCCTCTCAGTCCATTTAAGAACTTTGTAGTGAACAGCAGGGCTTCCAGATGCTGGTTTTGGCACTGGAGATGTAACACAAGTTCTGCAAATACATATGCTTCACTTCAGAATTGAAGAGTAAACTCCAGAATGGAGGAATAATATGGCTGATTGGAGACAGCACCCACAAGGCTCCGTACTTAAGAGCAATTTATCTGTGTAAATGCAGGAAATTCCGTGAGGAAATTCCGTGAGTAAGTGTCAATAACTTTGTGTTTTAGATTTCACGCTCAGATTTTGTGGATTTTCCTTTAAATTCCTCCTGTCTCTGTGTTGTTTCTAACATTATGCTTAAAGCTTAGTGACTGCCAATAATCTGGAGGAAAATGAAACCTTTAAACCACTCTGCGATAGTAATAACTGGCTAACTTACCCATAGATCGTAAGAACTGTGTTTCTTTGAAAGGTCAGGCCGTAACAAATTCTGACCGCTCATCAGAGCTGCTTTTTGAAGGAGCAAAACAACAATTCTGCATTCCTCTGTTCACAATTAATTTCTTCCATTAGTTTTGTACCTGGGTGGAGAAATGGACGCTTTTCAGTTCCTGCTGGCCCACTTCAGTGCGCTGTACGTTGTGCCCTATCAACGAGTTAGTGCCCACATACGCACGCTTTTCTCCCTGTTCAATGTAATTTACTTTCGAACGGCTGCAGGGTGTTCTGTTTTATATTCAAAGGAAGGGTTTAGGAGCCCTGACTGTCTTATGTTGAAGGCCAGAATATATTGAAAAATAGCAGGTGTGTTGATTGGGCAGCAGTGAGTCAAGTTGCCACCAGGAGCTCTGCCTGCTGGAATTTGGCACATGTGGGTGATCTGAGGTGAGGAAGGACTTGGTGACTGGGACACCGTGTTTCTGCTAGGCACGTGTGAACTCCAGAGGCAGACCTGGGTAATGGAGATCAGAAGGAGGACCCGAGGCATGCTTGCTGGCTGGAAATCAAACAGAGAACCAAGGGAGGATGGTGACGGCTGCGAGTTGGAAGCCCAACTCTGGACTTAACCTTCCTGCTGCGAGGTTACACTCATCTGTGAGGGGTTGGGGGGCTGCACATGGTGCTGTGAAACATCAGTTTCTGCTGGAAAACACAGTGAGAACCTTTCTGAACTGAACTCTTTCAAGGCTGTTGTGTTATATGCATGAAGGAGAAAAGAAGATGCCCTTGCTTGGCTATTTTTCATCTTTGTACATTATACATTATGTACATTGTACATTGTACATTATGGTGAAGGTGAAGGCAAAGGCTACGGAAGTATATTGTCAAACATACAGATCTGATAATCTGGAAGTCTTTCCTGTGGTTCCCAGAAGACAGAGAGGAAGCTCACCAGAGATGCAGAAGAAGAGATGTTGTGTGTGTTTGTTTGCTTTTCTATCCTAGGCAGTTCTTGCTCTTTCTGAAACATTAAAAAATGGAAGGGTGATCAAGTTTCATTTTTAAATTGGGAATTTTTTTTTCAGAACAAAGAACACCAGTTTTATTAGTGTTCACTGAGAATGACTGTTGATGGTTGTTGCTGGAAAACACAGGTGCTCAAATACAGAAGGGCATGGGTGTTGTACTTAGCAAATTGCCCTTCAGTGTAGTAAATTACTTTCCAAGAAGTTTGCAGAGTGGTTGGGCTGTGTTCTCTCACAGATGGGTATCATGCTCTGTTCACTCAGTGAAAGGGTTTCATTCATATCCAGCTGGAAATTTCAGACTTGAGTGATTTCTAATGTAAGGTACTAGGAGTATTTATCTAATGTGAAAAGCACAAAACAGTTTGATTTTTTTATTATTTTCTTTGAAAAGAGGAGGGAAGAAAAAGTATTCAGACTTTCCAAAGAACCCACCAGGGAACAGGAACTAAGCATAGCAATTTTTGAGCCATAGATGTTTTTTGCCTTCTGAAAACAGAGAAAGCTCCTCTTGCTCTCTGGGAAACTACTAGTAATAATTACTTCTGAAGTAGTAAGTCTGCTTCTGTTGCCATTGTCATTAATGTTTGCAGTACCCAGTATGTAAGCAGACACAGTCATATTATTCAACATTAGTCAATATTCTGTTACTTAATATTTTAGTGTCTACTGGTAAAGGAAAGAGAATGATGAATGGAGATGCTATAATTGGGAGAGAAACTGCAATGTAGAAGTTCTGCAATACCAACATGCCTTTAAAAATGAAACATATTCCTCGATATGCTAACATTTTTACAGTACAAGATAGGTAATGTGAGTCATTTTTCATCTTTTGCTTTATTCATTTGTACCTTACCTTCAAGCTTTCTGTTATGTATGTAGTTCAGGAGTAAATTTGTCTTAAGACTGTATTTTTGGAGTAAGGGCAAATATGAGAATGGGGAGTTAAGTCATCTGATCCAGTGTCACTGTCATCAGCAGAGCTCCTCCTATGTATTTTCTCTTGGAAATATGAACTACTGGAATCTAACAGGCTAAGAAATGAATGCAGTGGCCTCCATATGTCTATATCAGCTGGAGAGGTGGCAGGGGGCTGATAACTGGCACCTCAAATGAAGATGATAGCAGTAAGCAGTTGCACTGAAATTCACAGTGAAAGGACTTCTGGATATCTTTTTTTTTCCCCTGGAATCTGGCCATTTGTGTCTGCCATCTGAGCACTTGCAATGTTTTAATGTTATTCAGTAGTTTTTCTTGCATTTTCTCAGGACAGCATCACAGTCTTTCAGGTGTTGGTAGAGCATACAGCACAGTGAGGCTCTGAACCCAGCTGAGAACATAGCATGCTGCTGCAATGTAGGCAGTGAGTAGGAGAGATGGCCAGTTGGTCCAGACACAGGCAGGCAAGGGAGCTGTGTGACTGGATAAAGGAGGAAGCCAAGCCTTTCACCCTGTGAGTTGTTTTGTCTAATTTCTGAAGAACCGGACATTTGTTGTGTTGGGGGGTAGAAAGGAAAAAATATATTGTTTGGCTTATTAATTTTTTTAAGTGGGAAAAACAGCAAGTAGGAATGACATAACATGGAACAAAACAAATAGGATATGTGCACTGGGATTGTCTTTAAAAATTAGTGAGCGTCCTGCAGCCCTCCCTGGGTGTTTGCAGTGGAAGTGCTTGGAGAGGTTGCTGTGACACTGGGTGACAAAAATGGCACTCGAGGAATGTGTGGCATCTGCTCACCCCCAGGTGTGCGTGCCAGACACCCCAGCCCACAAGGAAGGTGCTCCCTGACAAACAATGTGGCAAAAGAATGAAGAGAATGTGCACCAGTTGCAAGACCCTCTAAAAACAGCTGCTGTGTGCAAGGGAGTACCAGTTGCATGGGGGATATCTGCACTGTCGAGACTGCTTCTCATGGGGAGCTGCAGCCCAGCTCCTAGGGGCACTGCTGCCAGAGCCACTGTGGGGACATGGGCCTGTTGGGCCAGCTGCCCAGCTGTTTGTCGTCACAGCCTCGAGTCTTGTGTAGTCCATAGGCTACTCTGGGTTGTATAGCATCTCTTCAACTAGGCACTGACAGTGACTGCAAGCTAGGCAGCAAAGAGTTGGTGGTAGCTAGGGCTAACAATTACATGTTGGAGTCAGGGTACGTATACTGAGTTATCTTTCAATCATAAAAAGTTCTTCTGGAACAAAACTAGATGCTACATTTTCCTGTTTATTAGTCTAGTGCTAAAGCAGATGGAAGTGTTTGGAATCTCCGTTGTTGCCAGGGGTATAAACAATGTCACATATTAATAAAGAGGCTGCACATTGTCAGTTTGGAAATGCCAACTGGAAAAGGGTTTTATTTGTAAGTCCTCTTGAGGAAAAAAAAAGGAGGGGAGTGGTAAATATATGCACTGTTGGAGCCTTCACTCTGGATATTTTCCACTTTAACTCTGAAGAAGCAGATATTTGCTGTACCTAGTATAGGATGGCAAGGAGCTCACAGAAAGAAAATCCCAAGTGGTGTGGGGGTTGAAGCCTGCTCTACCACCTAACATGGGGCTATGTTGCTTCCTTCTCAGTGGCAACGAGCAATTGCCTGCTACTTCCCTGGTCACCTGCAGATGTCTAGAGTTGGCATACTGGGGGTCTGGTTGTGTGCAAAGTATGTGTGGGGAAGAGGAAGGGAGATTCTATAGATCTCCCTAGTGAGAGTTGAGCTAGTTGGCAACTCTGTCCACGACAGGGTGGTTGGAACTAGATGATCTTTGAGGTCCCTTCCAACCCAAGCCATTCTGTGGTTCTATAGGGTAATGGCAGCAGTGTCCATCTGTCTCTGTGTTTGGTGTGCACTCTCTGTGGTATTGCAGGGCAGGGAAACTTGCCGTTGAAAGCTTTTAATATTGTTCCTCTTCTCTCCCTGTCATCCTAGACACTGTGCATTCCTTAGGTTTGGTAGCCTTATTCTGTGCCACGTACCTAAACTACTTTTGAGCAAAGCCCATTTACGTTTCTTACAATACTTTGGGAAAAAAAAAAAAGTATATATATATATGTTGTTTTTACAGACACAAACCACATCTGAATCAAATCTTCATTGTTTTAAGAAGAATTTAATTGCTATAGAAAGGAAGAGAGCAAAGAAAGCTTGACTTACCCTTTCAGTTAGATTTTCTGGGGATTTAGAAACATACACATGTTAAACTTCTGCAATGCTTGTCTATTATTTAAGCCCTAGGATGATACTGTGAAGGATGGTAGCTAAATAAGCTATGGATGGGGGATGCTTTATTTGGCTAATTAGCTGTAACAGTAACATTGAAAATTATGTGGATAATTCTAGTGTCTTAAAAGAAAGAAGTAACTTCTTCAGATGCCTTACCATCTCAGAGCTAGGAACTTATCTAATCCTTATGTGTTGTTATTGCATGTGCAGGAGGTTTTAATTTAGACTCATTTCTCCACCTGCAAACTTTTGATAGCAAAAACTACATTTTAGATACAGCAATATCCGTTTCTGATACCATCTAATTGGTCTCTGCACGCAGCACAGCTGGTGTCTCATTTTGCAAGGTACAGTAGTGTGTACTCTGAATCTGGGAATTCTCATTGTAAGCAACACTGCAGCTGAACAATAATTTGTTTTTTCTCTAACACAGTAAAGCTAAGGTGTAGAGGTAAAGTTGCAGTGCCAGGAAAAGCTGGAAGCAGTATTCACAATTATGTATTCCAGCAGGTACTCATTATTTGCTTACATAGACTGTGCCATTAGTCTGGGATTAGCTGCAAGACGTGGGAGAGACAGAAATCATGGTTTTAGGTGTCAGTGTGAGCCCTGTTATTACAGAGAAGAACCAGTGATGCAGTTCTGTATCCAAACAGCACCTTAAGGAAATCATGTTTCTTCCAGGGTAGGGCAGATATGCTCTTCAGCACTTATGAGGCTATAATAAGCTGTAAGACTGGTTGTAAATAATGCTGTGACTTCAAAAAAAAAAAAAAAAAAAAGTGTTGCTGCATCATTAAGGACAAAGGCATATACAGGTTCTCAGAAATGAATGAATAAATTCTAAATGTTTGCTCTGATGTGTGAACTCCAAAATTAACACCACTAATTTCTGCGCACTAAGAATAGTACAGCATGTCAGCACTGAGGAAGGAAGGAAAAGGAAAGTCAAGAGAAAGATAACCTTCCAGCCTTCTGTAGCTTTTGAATTGCTTAAAGCTTAAGCTGTGGAGCATGTATGGCTACATCTGTCATTGCAGGAGTTCACTAAATAGCCCTGCATCAGCACTGTAGTAGAAAAATGCTTGGCCCCAACCTGAGAGAGATGCTTACTGCAGGAAAACAAGTGTACAAACAGGACTGTATTTTGTGACCTCAGCACTTGTAAGTGCTTATCTTTGCTTGCAAGCAGGATCTGTTTGGACTGTTGGCCTTTTAATAAAGGAGCATAGTGCCTAGATTGCAAGCTGAGGAGAAGGAAAGCCACGCTGGCAAAAATGGTTTCCCCTGCCCAAGTAGGGAAAAAAAATATAGCTGAGAATGGTGCAGATGGCCTGAATCAGAACTTGGTATTTAAGTGTGAGCATCCGCTGAGAACCTTAAAAAGTGAGGTCCTATCGTTTCTGTTTCCACTGGGGATCTCATGGATCTCATAAGCCACTTTTCCAGTATTATGCATAATGGCAGTTTAGCTGAAAATATTCCCCAGTAGAAATGGAAAAAAAGTGGAACCAGAATTCATTGAAGGCCAAGGCAGAGAACATATAGAATTTTTTCTTGCCAATATTAAACTTCATCAAGCTAAGCTGATAAAAACATGACAAAACAAAAAAATCACAGTGCTGTAGGATGTGCCTTTCCTACCGGCTGCTCTTAGAACTGCACACATGCATTTTTTCCATCAAAGGCCTCTCAACAAATTTTTATTAAAGTCGGTTGCCAGCTTCTCTTGTACACGACAGCCGCTGCTAACAGCATAATTGTCTGGGGAGGAAGTTGCTGCGTGCCTTGTTCTGTGCACGGTCCCTCTAAATTCCTCCTGGCACCAACAGCGGCTTTGGTATGTATCGGTATTGTGAACAATGCTGATTATGCCTGCAGCACTTTAATAGTGCCTGCAGCACTGTAATAGTGCCATTAAACTGCTTCTCCCGAGTACACAGCAATCAGCGTTAAAGCATGTCGAGTTTGGTCTTTGAATAGAGATTGCAGCGGGAGCTGTAGTTTCTGAAGTTTAAGGCTGCAGTTGCGTGGAGGTTTTATATAACAAATACTTCTGGCCTTAGTCAAGGCCACTTGTAGTGAGAGTAGCTATAGCAACAAAACAAAGTTTCTGGCTAATGAAGGAGTATTTCCAGCCAGCAGGACATCAGTCTCCGAGCCAGCCCCTGAAATATGCTTATTTATCAGTTTGGTGTGAAATGTTACTTTAATAGTTACTACTGTATTTTCAAATACTTTTTTAGAAATTTTAATTTGTTTGATTGATTTTGGTGTGGGATTTTTTTTTTTTTTTGCCTGAAATCTGTAGAGGGACTTGCTCTGTATTTAGCCTTTGAATGGAAATGTTCTAATTACATTGTTTACTTTTTAACCTGTTTTCCTAAAGAAAGGAAGATCGTGCACTTGGGCTTTTTATAACTTGAATGCTTTGGAAAATACTGTTTGATTTGAAACAGGTTTTAACGGAGAGGTAGATGTCCCATCAACAATTTCTTTTCTGCAAGTTTCCCAGGAGCAAGTGGCTGCGTGGGGGCACCCAGGCAAGGGGGTGCAGGCAGCGCTGGGCTGTGAGCAGTGTGTCGAGGACGTGCCTGCAACACAGCTGCACAACGTCCGACTCCAGGGGGTCAGGCACAGAGGATGCAAATCTGTAGGGAATTAGCATGGGATTAACTTGGGAAGTGGGCAGTTTGTGGCGTTCAGTGAATTGTTTATCAATTCGTGCTGTTTGTTTCTGTGCCTTATGTGGTCATTTGCTTATGTAAGAGGTGGTGGCAAACTGTGTGAGGAAGGGATGCTGCAGGAGGTGATCTGTGCAGCTACTCGAACTTGCAAATGCTGTAGGTGCAGCAAAAGGCTGGGGTCTCGGGGAGGGGGGGGCTCAGGAATCAGCCTTCCTTGCAAACCTGTGAATCAGACCTCCTCTGGGTTTTTGCAGAAATCCTAGGCTAAAAGTGATGGCCAGATTATATAATGGCAGAAATAATTATTATTCCATAAATAAAAATGTCTCATAAAACTTGGGTTGAGAGCTTTTCTCTTGCCAAACCAATGTTATACAAGGAGCAGGAGGACATTTCTAGAGGAACAATGGCATTTGCTGAAGCAAGCTGAAATCGCAGTACTGAGCTCTGGCCCTGCTGCCTCGAAGCTGTAATGGCATTTGGACTGTCTGCGTGCAAGTGTCCTTATCCTTAATAAACCAGAAAAGCACTTGATTTTAAAGAGATCCCTGACCCTTTGCTATCTTGTCTGTGAATAATGGTCTTCTCTAAAGTTCAGTAATTTTCTGTTTGAATGGGTGAGCGACACATTCAGTGTATGAACCTCCAATAAAACTAAATGCATTATTGCACCGGAGTGGGTTATCTCATGCATTTCATCTTTCAAGCAGTCGCTTCTTGCTCCTAGTAGTTCTGTAGCCATTCAGTGGCAGAGAATTTAGAGCACCATACAAGCAAATGGAGGTGTGGAAAACAGAAGGGAAGGCAGTGAGAGAAAAGCATAATGTGTTCTTCAGTTTTGTGAGAAAGCAGAACATCTACCTGAAGAAGTTGCATAGTTTTCTGAGGCTGTTCCTGCAAATCAGAAAGTCTGGTAACGCACCTTTTCTGCATGGTAAGAAAGATGCTCTCTGTCCACCAGTAGGCTGGAAGGAAACAGCTATTCTCTGCAAAAGTGTGTTTCCTAGGTGGTGCATTGCCACAGCAAACCACACCAACCCCAGAGCCGTGCTCCTTGCAGTAATGTTCTCTATGAACTTCCCAGCACGCCTGTGATGCATTTTGTGATCTCTTTGTACAGCAGTGAAAGTCTGCTGTGACTGGGGCGGAGTGGGACAGCAGTTTGACAGGGAATAACATAGCAAGGATAGGATCAGATTAAGCTGGGAAGTAAGGAAGAATATTTTGCCCAGATGAAGTTGGTGAGAGGTTGTAGAGAGGCAAAATGTAAAGACCAGCCCTGGAGTTTTATCGTATCGTATGAGTTAACACCTGCATTCGTATTAAAATGTGACTTAGACTCTTTAGTTTCTTCAGTTAATTAAAACTTGGGGCTTACATTTCATTTGAAATGATTTAATGGTTCTAACAAAGGATGTGAGCGGATATTAAAAAGGATGAATCTTAAGGGGACAAATGTAATCTTAAAGACCCAAATAAAAGCAATTTAGTTCAGTGTATTAAGGAAAGCTGCCAGATATTACTGAATCCATCTTTTTCATTTGATGGTTGGATTTATTTTTTTCTTATTCCCCCTAAATCAGCTACAGCACTAAATCCTATAATAGAAACCTTCTAAAATTAGTAGAACTGGCTGGGCTTTCCATCTTCACTGCACTGTTCTGGTTAGGATTATTAATGAAAACTTGGATTTTTCCCTTTCTCTCTGTTTTAATAAATTAATAATTGAATGAGTTAATGCAGGCAGTAAGTTTCAGGCTTCATTTTATATAATATCAGCTTGTGTTGTTTTCCCAAGAGTAGTCAACCTTATCTTGTCCTATAGCAGGTGTAACAGTAGAGCATTTTTTATTTTGGTGCAACTGCAGGGCTATGCTGTTGATTTGTGGTCCACATTTTAATGCTTGTGCATGGGACAGGCTCATCCCTTGGATTCTCCAGAACAAAATTCCTAAAACTATAGATCACAACTCCCTGCTGGATTGCAGTAGTGCTCAGAACAGAGAGCATTGCAGCAGACAGCAGTAGATCAGTTCCTTGCATACGAAGGAAGCAATCCCTTCCTTCTTCTGCCAGCCTACCATGCTCACAGAAAGTAGTCCTAGGTGCCTTGGGACTGGCCTGCACTCTAAAACATCAGAAAAAGTGGCTGAGGGCCCAAGCAGAGATGTAACAGAGTGGTGACAGTATATCTTTCACTCTTGTAACTTAGACCTTCCTGAGTAGCAGTAAAAAGCCGTTTGATTTTTAGTTATGGCAGAAAAAAATATTGTCACATGGATGTGTCCTGAGGCACAACAGCCCATGGGAGAGGAGAGGGAGGGGCGAGTCCCATGGCCTGGCTAGGCCTTTTCAGTTATGGAGGGGAGTTTTGCAGTTATGCAGCACAGGGAGGACTGGTGTACCTGAACAAAACGTTGTCTGCTGCTGCAGGTGCAGGCACAGTGCCAATGAAGCATGGTATCTTATGTTGGGGTACGGTGGCTCACAGTGGTGCAGAGCTGTACCGAGCTGTGCCAGGCCACCCCATCAAAGTAATTAGCTAATTTAGCAAGAGAGCACACACAGCTTAGAGGAGAAATGCTTCAGTGGTTTAATCCATTTCCCAGGGTTGTCTTTGCTGGAACAACTTCAACAGAGCTGTATTACGGAGCAAACCAAGTAGATTATGTTTTACAACTTAAGTAGTATCTAGATGATAACTCTTACGGGCTTGGAAATTTATGTGCTAGGATTGTTGCCATGCAGTGGCTTTGCAAAGGTGATATTTTTGTACTTGAGGTTTCAGATGTCCGTTGGCTGTAATCCTGAATATAAAGATCAGAATTTGTATCCCTTGGAAACAGCAAACCGCACTCAGAACAGATGGCAGTCTGAAATACATGGATCTGCAAGGTTTACTGAAGCAGACTTCACCAGATTTGAGTGAATTAAGTGCATTACATTATTTACAGTTTTCAGTAGAGAAGCTTTAGGATAACTGAAGCCATACTAAAAATCCTGCACTGAGACTGACTGAATGGGCAGGTATTACCTGAAAACTAAGTTTATACATGGGAAGACCCGACAAACAAAGCTGTGAGCTTGGCATGGAGTGGGAGCAGAAGGGAGCTGGGGAAAATTTGATAGAAAGATATATCTGTATCAGATCTGCCACACGCAGCTAGTGTAGAAATTTATTATCAATAAGGAACAAGGTGGAAGAAAAACGCGCAGAACAAATTTGGTCGTGCCATAAGCAGTGACAAATCTGATGCATTAAAGAATCTGTCGGCTTCTAACAGATTAATTCATTATGTGTCTTGTTCATGCTAAAAGTGCTCTGAAGTTCGTGTGTCTGTGCTTTTACTAACTTCTGCAGGGACTCCAGGAAAAAGATGCCCAAGACTGTTCTCTTTAATACTCTGTACAGGAGTTGACCTCGAGGACATAATTCATGGTACTGTACAGTTAGCATATTGGAATTCATGCTGCCGTTTCTGCTCAGGAGAATCACTTGTGCAAGCCTATGCAGGATTTCCTTGAGCGACGGGATAGCAAGCACCGTAGTTATCCTGAAGAAGGATAGAGTTGCACAGTTCTAGAATTGCACAAGTTAAATGCTCTTACATGCTTCCTGAGGCGGGGTGTCACTAAGCTGTGCCAGCTCTTTATGTCACCTACAGACATCCCCTTCTCTTCTAGCTCGTTTCCCCAGTAGCCACATAGAGCTGGTCGTGGCTGAGTCAGAACTACAGGGTACGTGAAAACGTTAGTTCACTGCTGCAGGTCTGAGGAGCTGCCTCACCCAGACCACATCCCTACCCACCCCTGTTTTTCTTTTCCCCCTCCAAAGGCCTTTTTATATGGTAGATGGACTTGATACTTTCACGTGCTCATGCCCTTCCTTGCAGCTCTAAATTTAGCATAATTGTGACTTGACAAACGCATGCAATGTGCTCTCATCACCGTTCAGTTTGGTACACGTATCTACTGAGGTTTTCATAGCTGGCATCTCCATTTCTCTTCTGCTTGGAGTCATCTTGTGCTGAAGCCTGATGAACAGCGTAATTACCTGAAAAAGGATTACAGCTCTGAATCTTTTCCACTAAGGCTGGAGGAAGCTATTACTCCATCTTATGTTAAATGGCACATGGTAATTTTAAACACCTTCTGGATTTCTAATGAATGAAATCAGATCTGTTCAAGAACAAAGAACACTGATTTTTATCTGTATGTTTCAACAGTTTTTAAGTCCTTCTCTTTGCAACAGGATTTAGTTAATGGCATGTAGCTATAGTCAGGAAAAATGAAAGTGTCACATCCTGCATGGGTGCATCTTGCTGCTGGGAATCTGATGCAAAATGTCAAATTTCAGGTGCATGCTGTGTTTTTGAACTGTTCTTCCTCTGGATGTCATTCCCTGAGGGAATTAATTATGGTAGGATATATCACATGCATAATGACAAGCTCTGCTAAGCCTTCCTGAGGCAAAGCTAACAATCAGGTCAGTAAGAGCCTGAGTGCTTTCAGTTGCATTGGAGTGAATAAGGAGTTCTGCACAATGACTTTGGGTATCCTTTCAGGACATAATAATGCAAATACAATGCCTTCATTGTGGCGGGAGCAGGGAGGAACACTGTGCCTATGTTTTGGATGTATTGGTTTAAGAAGGACGGGAAATAGAAACTAAATTGTGTGCTCTGAATTACAGCTGGCTTGCATGGTGACCTCGTTGAAGAGGGAAAGTAGAGGCATACGTAAATTTGAAGCATTTTTTATGCCTAATGGTAAAACAGGATAGTTATGATACTATTATACTGTCAGGCTGACATCTGTTCCCTCCCCTTCAGACTTATTTCAAGGAAACACTGGTACACGCTGCTAGCTTATCAGAAGGCACAGATTATAAATGCTCGCTTCTTATTTATCCCAGTATGCTCAGCTCTCTTACTCTGCAGGGAGCTCTGCACTGAATTACCAGGATACACAAAAAAGAATAAATGCGGGGGTTTCACCGCGTCCTGTCAGCAAGAGCCGGGTGCGAAGGAGCTCGGTCCAGCCTCTGCCTGACCCCCTTCTCGATGGGTTTGGAGGTACCTGACCCCAGGCACCTTGCAGATCTGCTGCAGGGCTGCTTCACCAGTCAGTGTTGGCAGCCCCCTAGGATGAGCCAGGCACTTCCACGTAGGGTTTGTCTGCACAAAGGGAAAGGGAAAGCGCAAAGCTTTTCCGTATGAAAGGCTAGGGCTTGCAATTTGTCACTGCTGCTGTTCATTTCCTTTTTTCAGTTGCAGTATGCTTATGGAAGAACTGAACATTTCTTCTTCCTTTTTTTTTCTTTTTAAGATGAGTCACTGAGAATCTTTCAAGCAGTTCGTTTCTTTTTTTAATTTGCAGGCTAGAATTCTGAAAATCTATGGTTTATTTAAAGGGATGAAGGAGGAAGTCAGCTGGTACAAACTGATCAAATTGCACTGACGCTGTACTTCTCTTCTGAGTTTATCTGAGGCATACTTGGTTTTAAGGAGATGAAGACAGCCTGCCTGAGCTTTTCTGACTTGCAGCTTGTGTGCCAGATCCACAGCTAGTACACAAAGGTGAAAAACCGTTCATTTCAGTCAAACAGAGCTGATTTCCTTCAGCTCTCTGGCCCTGAATGTTCAGTTCCACGTACCTGTTTCATTGCAGCTGTAGCTCTAAATTTTGGAATAGAGCTCAGGTCTGTAAAGCACTGTGGTGTTAAAAATGCATAAAGATCGGTAGTTGGTAAGTGCTGAGCCATTTCTCCAAAAAATGAAACCTCCCAGTAATCTGTGAGTGAAGCATCCAAAAATGAATCCAAAACCACAAATCCTGCCCTGTGTGCTGTACTGTGTCACTGAGACTTCAACAGTCAAGACTGTTTTACTCTCTGTAGTATTTAAATTGTATTTGCGGTTGAAGACTGAGGAGTGTTTTCAGGCTATTACTGTAAGAAAGCCAAAAATTGCCATTTTTGAATGTTTAAAGTGCAATAACTATACATGTTTTCCCTAAAGGATTTTCTTAATCACATATGCAGTGCTTGAGGTCTATAGTATTGTGTCTTCTTTTCTCAGCACATCTGAAAGGCCTATCATATTGAGGAGAGAGCAGGTGTAACAGGCGCAGCAGAAAAATAATCCATTAATATGATTTTAGGCTATATCTGCTATGGATTTTCTTCCTTTTTTTTTTTTTTTTTTTTTTTTTTTTTTAACCTTGGCTATGCTTCTCACCTTTCCCTTGGGATTTTTACTTTTTATTGGCACTTCTTACTGAAATTTGTTAGGTATTTCTGACAGTCTGAGAGACAATGCTGGTAATTCTTTGCCACTCGTGAGCAGTGACTCAGCTTATTTGTACAGGGTGATGTGCACCTGCTGGAGTCATATGTGCAACACTGAAATTTACAGCAAAGCTAAGAAGTGAAGCTTCACCTCTGCAGTATAGCCTGCAAGATTCTGAACTATATTTGTGTTCTGCGTGACTGCGCACAGCTCTCTCCTAAGAAAACCTTGTAGTGAAGTAGTAGTCAAGGATGCAAGCTGTGGATACGTATTCTGTAAGTAGGCAGCATCCTTGGGTTGATGTGTATGAAAAATGCCATCATTGCCAATGCCAGTCTGCATGGTTTCAAACCTGACAGAGTAAGGAGTTGCATCATGGTTTTGCTTTGCAGACTGAGATAATCATAGAATCATAGAATGGCTTGGGTTGGAAGGGACCTCAAAGATCATCTAGTTCCAACCCCCCTGCTGTGGACAGGGCTGCCAACCGCTGTGATTCCTGCTGGTAACAACATATCCATTTCTTTCTTAGGTGAAGTCACCAGTTTTGTGTCCACTTACCACAACACAGGTTTGTTCTAGATTCTGTAGGAGCTTTTCTGAAGTGAAGGAGCTTTTGTCTGCTTGCTTCACTTGTGTAACTTCTTTCACCTTTTTATGATGCCTTTGCCTTTTTTTCAGGCTAGCATAGAAACCATCTCCTCCATAACTTGCTCTACTCGCATAAAAAGCACTGCCCCTGTACTGTCATACTGCATGGTACAATATGGCCAGAACGCAGGATGAAACAAGCCCACATGCACCTCAGAGCCAGTATCCTGTAGTGTACTTCAGTGGCTTTTGGCAGATTGATTTCCATCTTCAGCTCTATGGAGACACACAGGCAGTGAGCTGGAAATACCAGCACGCAGGCCCTGGCCCCTCTAGTGTTGCTCACATTTATGCTCTGTCCTCTGCAAGAGACTCTTGTAATCTTTCCCCTTATAAAGGGCTTGATCTACCAAGGTCTTTAAGTATGCGCTTAGTTTTAAGGAGAGGAGTAATTGACTTGTTGATTGCAGCGGGACCGCTCATGCTTAAAGATGAAGACCTTTTTGTAAGTGCTTTGCTGGAGTAGTGCCAAAGTGGCGTAAATCGTATTGTCCCAAAGCAAAGTTATAGAAAGAGTAAGGTCTTTCTGACAGCACTGCATAATGCATTTTAAAAAACAAAAGCTTTTTTTAAGCTAAGTGTGTTGTTTTTATAGCAAAGCCAAATTTTGTGTGGTTTCCTAATAGAGTGGGTGTGTGATGCAGTTTCACCATCAGCTCCAAGCATCAGCAACATGCAAGATTTCATTAATGTGTTGGGTTGGGTAGAAATGTTTTATCAGTCCAGTGGGAGGGTTCTGCTTTACTATATTTTGTTGCGTAATTTATACAGCTGTAGTATGAGTAGGCCATCGCTTTTCATCACCTTGACACTAGGTTAATTAGAAGGTATGTCACTCTATTTTAGCTGTGTGGCTCAGGATTCAGACCTACCTTCCCAGACAGAAGATGTGTTCTTGGTTGCAGATTAAGGTGGCTTGGAGATTGATGTTGAATGCTGCTTCAATAACCAGGGTCCTGGTATCCTTCCTTCTAAAAGCTGCCTAAGCTGTGTCTCCTTTAAGCTTTTCTGAGAGACAGAACAGTTGAGAAGTGTAAGGAAGCATCCGGTTCTGCAGTCTTTGGGGACAGGAAGCACTGGCAGCATAAAAAGTACTCAGCTTTGTCCTGTAAATGCTCTTTTCTTGTCTGGCAGGATATCAGCTCAGCAATTAGAGACCCCAGGCCTGGTTTCCTTTTCCATTTCTGTAAATGGAGTGTCCAGTGGTTGTGCCAGTGTGGTAGTTCTCAGTTCTGCTTTTCCAGATTAATTCCCATTTAATCAGGGCTGGCTGGATTTACCCAGGGGCGCATCTGATGACATCCTGAAGAATCAGTCCCAAGAGATGAGAAATTGTTTTAAAAGCAATGTCAGTTACACAGGGGCCCAGCCTGCTTTCCTTCCTGTCCACAAATAACTCTGAAGTGGAGAGCAGCAGTGATAAGATAGAAATGTAAAAAAACATGGGGAGGGTGATGATGAAGGAAGTAGCTCTTCGGATGCTCTGCAGAGGTCGTTCCTGTTGTCTGCCCTGCAGGGAGAAGAACTGTAGTGCAGGAGCTGAAGTGGTGTGTGCCGAGGACTGGCCCAGCAGCCATGCCAGAGCAAGGAGCAGAGAGCATGGCTCTCGCATGTCCCCAGCCCAGGCCGTATGATGCTGGCCCCACTGGCAGCCCTGAGTGCAATGCAGTGCACCAAGGTTTCCAGTACACCCCTGGGATGGCACTGCTAAGTGCACATTTTTGCATAGGTGCCTGTTTCCACCCACACACGTGGTTTAGCACCACAGAGTCACCTGAACTTAAGTGTCAGAGCTTGTGCCTGCTAAAGATGCTATGTAATGAACTCCCACCTGATTTATGATTGAAATTAAATGGGTAGTAGACCTCTATTCTACTGGCATTTGGATGGTTGAGAACTGTCCCTTATTTTGCAAGGTGTTCATGCAGTGTCCAGTGCAGTGGGGATTATTCCTTGTCAGAGAAAAAACAATTCACACACAAGAAACACTTGTAAATTAAACCTCATCTTAAAATCTTTTGAAGTGTTGCAAAGGTATACAGTCTTGTCTGGTATACAGTCCGAAGGGGAGAATTGATGTCAACACTCTGCATAGCCAGACTGTACACTTCTTTTTCTGTTTAAGTTAACATTTAGTAAAGCATTGCTGTACATGTGTGATAGCAACCTCCATCCAGTGCCTTGTAGTGCTGGTGAAAATGAACAGAAAGACCGAGCAGCTTAGACCTGATGGCCCAGGCACGTAATCCTGGTTGGGCAATCCTGGTGAGCGCTGCCAAACTGCGAGTTTGTCACATCTGTGAGTGAAATGCAGGTGGTGGGAGCGAGGCTGGTGCTTATCCTTTGCCTGGCAAAGTTAGCACTTCTCTTCAGTGTAACAGTGGCGTTGGTGGTACGGACATTCAGCCATGGCCTTAGGTCTCCACTTCTGTCTGTGCGTTCGTGTCACCTATGCTTTTGGAGAGTGGTTTTCAGCTGGGTGTTTCTTGCCTCCTGGTGAGAAGTTTTGAGGGGATCAGGATAACGTCATGGTTTTTACCAGTTGACCATTCTGTCAGCTGAGCCAGATGCTTTCATTCAGGATCTTAGCAGTTTGCTTTCAGGACCAAAATGAGAAAAACTCCTGTGTTCTTGGGTTTTCCAGGTTTTCCTGTGTAACTTGTAATTGTGAAAGTGATCTTTGTCTTTAGCGAGGCTAGATGTGGAGTGAAGTGCGTGTGACTTGTGATGACACAAAATAATTTTGTTGCCAGTTCCTCATCAGAGCCAGAGGAAGTTAAAACTTTCCTTCAGGTCTATCACCCAAAGGATCCTATGTAGTGCAAAGAGGTGAAAGAAAGGCTAGAGCTTTCATCAGCTTTGCTGATAACTAGCTTGACTCCTACATCCTTTACAAAGAGCAAAATATTGTAAATCTGGCATTTGGAATGAATTATCTGTTTGAAAGGAAACACATTTTTGTGCCTCATTTTTTTTGGGCATGACCAGGTATGGCTTACTTCTGATGAAAGATTGAGACAGGGAAAACTTTTAGTGCTTTCTTCTCCAGCAAATCATCATACTTTTTCTCTCAGCAACCTATTAGTTGTTTCATTGTTTGTTTTTTTTTCTGTTTAAATGACAACCTACCTGGGTTTAGTGAATTAAGGGGATTTGTTGCAAGACCTGCTTCCAAGTGTAAGTAGAAGTTTCTGGATGGGCCATGTTAACATTGTCCTCTGCATCACAAGTTAAGGAACTGAGTGCCCGTGTAGGTGCATGAGGTCACTGGGCTGGCTGCAGACGTGTTTGTCTTGAAGCAATGTTTGGGTCCATGCAGAGTTTCCATCCTACGCTGTGTGCAGGAGCCTTCTAGATGCCTTTTATCGCAGGGCTAAGTCTAGAAAATTGTCTTCATAAGATAAACTTCTAAAGGGGCAAGAATCTACCTCCCTGAAGGCTGTACTCATTCTGTGCAGAGCTCCTGCAGTCGTAGATCATGGAGCAACATTGGCTGAATTGCTCGTGTCGTGAAGGACCTGGGCTCTGAACAAGGCATTCTTCTAGTGGAGATGTCTGCTCTGAGTCTGTTTGTTTTTCTGTTCTGAGGCTTGTGGTTCTTGTTTTTATTTTTTGTTGTTTGGAGCGGGGGGAGAGGTGCAGAGGGGCAGGGAACCGTAGACTGTATGTCTGTAAAAGTATATGATCAATTTATTTTTGTAGGGAAGGTGATAGATAACATGGCATAGCGTGAAGTTATAAAAGGAGGTTGCAGTCAGCACTGCTGGCATTAATTTAACTAGAGCATGTGCCCTTAAATGTCAGGAGACTGCAAGAAGCACTGAGTTATTTGAGAAGACAGCAACTTTGGTGTTGATGTTATCAACAAAAATGCAGGAGATTAAAAGCAGCTTACCAATTTTGCCACTTTTTTTTTTTTGTTTCATATTCATAACGTGACAGGTGCTTTGGCGGGTGCTCTGGGGAGGTTAATGAAATCATAATGGTTGTGGTGAAAGAGTATATTTGAACTAATTGGCTTGTATAGGTGACTCACCACTGAAGCTAAACTCAGCAGCTGATAAACTAAACAGCTAATTCACTGTGAAGAAACTGCAGTCCCAGATACACGGTCCTCTCGTACTGGCAGATAAAACAAGGCTAGGCAGGCTGAGTTATAAAAACAATACAGGCTGCAATTATATTTATACCATCTCAAAATGTAAGAATGGCCGTTCTTGTTCAAACTAAGGGCTTGTCTGTCTTCAGCAGGGTGTCTGGTGAGTGCACAGGGAAAAGCATGCAGAAACGTGGCAGTAGGATGATCCTTCCCCTCGTATGTCATCCCTGCTTCTGTCAGCTGACTGATTCAGAGGCTTTCTGAGCCAGAGGTTGCATTAGGCTGTGTTTAAAGCCTCTGATGGGTCTGTCATCCATGAATTTATCTAATCCCTTTTTGAACCTGTTTGTGTTTGCTCCCAGAACATCCTGTAGCAATGGGCTTTGTACTTTACTTCTGCACTGAATGAAAATGTACTGCATTTGCTCACTTTTAATCCACAGCTTTGTTTCTTTATTGGATATTCCCTGCTTCTTCAACAGAAACAGCACAGGCTGCTTTGATTCCCTGCTTTTCTTCGTGCTGCTCACCATTTTATAAATCTGTCATCTCTTCTCCCAGCCTCTTTTCCAGGCTGAGAAGTCTATTTACCAGCTCCATGTATCAAAAGCATTCCAAAACTTTGACCATCCATTTCATCTTCTCCATCCTCTTCCTAGATCTGTTAAATCAGTCTATATCCTGTATCCACCTGTAGCCTCCTTTAGCATCTGCTGCCTTAAAGGGGAAGAAGCCAACTTAGGAGTTCAGTGATCAGAGTGCTGAGATTTGAAGCTCCCAGGGAGCATCCTTGGGCCATCTGCCCACCCAGGTGGCATCCTCCAGCTTTTCACTGGAGCTCACGTTGAACGTTTCTCTGTGCTTCCTTACTGTAAAGGGCCACATGTAATACAGAGGGGTAGGGAGTGTGAGCTGCCCAGCAGCACTTGCATGAAGCCATGCTGTTCCAACATCCCATTGATCTGTCACTGGATAAAAAGCATTTGCTGTCCTCAGAGCTGTGAATAGGACTCTGGTTTCTCTCTCCAGGCAAATGGCTGTAAACACGCACAAACGAACATGCACATGTATCCTGTCATTTAACGAAAGACCGACACAAACTACAAAGTCTGGCTGCAGAGGTTCTGGGACATACTGCTGCTGTGCTCAGTGGCTGGATTTTGTTTTTCCTTTGATACGCAGATTCAAAATAACCCAACAGTTGCCAGTGTACGTAGGCAAAATCTGGGTCGCTAAGGAAAGACTTTGGGGACTGATGGCCTTGATCTGGTAAAGCTCAAAGACACTGATGAATTAACTTCCTTAACTGACGAGCTCTGATGAGCTGGAAGGGCTAAAAGCAGCCAGTGAATGGCAAGACATACGCATAGAAGACAACATAATACTCATTATTCCTAATTTAGTCTCTCAAAGTCAAAATCAGTGTCATTGTTTGTTACAGTGTTGATATTATTTATTGCTCGTCATATGGTAGGGCACGGAGATCCCATTATGGTGCTGTAAAAATGTAAGGTTAGAGGATGTTTAAAGCTAAAAACTCCATTTTAAAGCAGCTTTAAAAACTATTAATTAACCATTGAATACATCTTCATATATTTTTAGAGCAGTCAGAAAGTCGGTTATTACTCAAACAGCATCTCCCAACTTCATCCACAGGTGTGCTTGTATAACCATTTACCATGCAGTGTGTGTGAAACTGTCTGATAATGTTTTAATTGCTTACTAACCATTCATAAATGATTGATAAATGAAACCTCAGTAATTAAATTCTCAATGAAAGGCAACAACAGCCTATTTTCTTCAGGGACAGTATTAGAGAACATAAAGGCTGAGCATTTGGCCATGTAGGATTAAAAATCTCTCAAGAGGGCTGGGTTAGGAGTGTTTGGCCAGGCCTTGAGACATACTGATATCAGTGGATGAGCTCAATCCTTCTGAAGATGGATGTTGAATGCCTGCTGAAGTCAACTGAAACAGCTTTCTTTCTGCTGAAAATTGTGGTAGGCCTTCTAATGTTCCAGCCCCTGATTTTACCATTGCATGGCAGATTATAGTGGTATTTCTGTCATTTGTACTACTGAAATGGTGGAACCTAATTTTGAATTTTCCAAGCTTCATACAAATTAATTTATCTCAACAAAGTCAACTATACACAGATTTTGATTTGACAGAGTTAATGTTGCTGTGATAGGTCGGTATGTTTTCTTGTGGCAGTACCTTGACCTTATGGCAGGGAGCAGAAGCTTTTGGTACTGTCCATAGAAGAAAACCTGTGCTGAGAGGGAGTTTAGAGTCCAGTAACAAGAGTAAGCACTGATTTTCCATTGTTACTGTCCCTGAAATTATACGCATTGCAAGAATGACTTGTGATTTTTTACTCTCTTTTCCTATGCTTATGTACCAGTAATTTGTATGTTTGCTTCAGCCCAAATCACTCTGTTTTCATTTTCAGAGGCTAACAGAATTACCAATGACTATATTGATAATCTCAGGGCTATTTTTGTGTGTTGAATCACCTTAAGAGTCTGCTCTGCTTAATATTACAAGCATCATACAAAAGTACAGTAAAATGATATTAAGAAAATATAATAAAGTGAGATCTGTGCATACGTAACTGTTATTTATTCCCATGAGCGTTGTGCCCAGACACTGATGCGGCACAGTGCCTGTCAGGTTTGTTTGTAGCATGAGTGCTGTCTCAGTAATGAAATGATAGGAGCAATACTGTTTCACCTACTTCAATGGCTTCCTTACATTTTTATTCATCTGTTTTTACTATTGAAAAATGTATTAGAAGTTCAGAAATACAAACAGCATGTAGCACATGTAGCCGGGTGTACTGATTTTATTTCCAACTTGCAATTATCGTGTTTAATTGCATTGTTTACTACTGTTGTCAGTATGGCTTGATTCCCTTTGCCACTTACGTTCTTCCTGTTTGCCTTTTGATTTTGTTCATTATATTATTGAGTGATAACATGAGCAGCAGTATACCAGAATCGAATTACCACAACAACTAACCATGCCTGGTATCACCGCAACAGCTGACCATGCTGCTAATGTCCCACTGCAGAGACATTTGCTAAAGTTGTGTGATTTCTGTTTACTTTTTTAACCTTTGTGTGCCAGTGTCTTACAACTGATGGTAATATTCTACTGAGACTTTGTTATGTTTCCATTAGGGGTTTGCTCTGTTCCTGTATTTCACTAGTTGTTCTTTCTCTTGAGGTAGAACATGCATCTTCATCCAGAGAAGTTGATGCATACTCACTGAAAAAACATAAGAATGGTGGAAAGAATGTAGTGTTCACCTTCGTAATGTTTAATTACACTGTTTTGTAATGTTAATTATACTGCTATGTTTAAGTATACTGTGCAGTGATTTTAGTTACCTGCAGATATCTAAGCCATCTATATCCAAACAGATAAGAAATGAAGTAGGAATATTGTTAATGTATCCCCCCTGTACAGCAGTTTGACTGTTAACAGATTCTTCATTCCTATATTCTTCTATTTCATTAATATTAAGAGTGGTGTCCTTTAGCATCCGTGATTGTGGTGTTATTCAAGGACATTCTGTGATTGTTTCCTTCTCCAGGCCCTAGGGTCCTTGACCACCACTCTTCTGCTGCAATGGATGTCATACACTGGTTAAGAAGGTCTTTCATTTTGAAGACTTGTAGTGGTTTAAAAAATATTCTGTACTTGTAAAATAGCATACATTGTTCACTGCAGTAGGTTCTTGGGCTGGTAGAATATTTTTCATAAATGAATTGCCAGAAGGACGGTGGGTGATGGTGCAGGCCCATTCCTCCACAGAGCACAGTCCAAAGAATCTCACCCACGAGCCAATGCATCAAGCCCATGGTTTCTATTCGTGCAATAGCATTCTTTCCAGAAGCTATCCTGTCTTACTAAAAAGAATTTAAAGACTACAGAATTTACTCAATACTCAAGATTGATGCTGCAAAGGGTATTTGTTTTCATAGCTGCATGTTTGTATTTATTTACAGTCTCCATTTGACTAGTTTCAGCTTCCAACAAATCTTTAGATCTTCTGATATTTTTTCTGTTAGATCAAAACCTTACTATTAGGTACATTTTCTCCACTGCAGACTGAGGCAAAATATTTTCCTTGCTGCTTTTTGGTTAAACTAAATAAACCGGGCTTCTGGTGAGCTACATATTTTGCTGCTCAGCACACTAGCATAACCTGACCTGTACGGTCAAACTGTAGGAGTGGCCACGAGCAGACTTTGCTGTAGCAATTTACACAANAAAAAAAAAAAAAAAAAAATTACTTCATGCAGAATGGTACCACTGTTTTAGCACATTAGCTGTGCACCACAGGCTGCAGATCCCGTGGATGGATTGCTAACCCTATGGAGCTAACTCCAAATGCATAGATCTTAGACTTTCTGGGAACATTTGAAGTAGAAAGGTAAATTTACTATAGTACATGAGAAAGAAATTCAATTATTTTGGCATTTAAAAAAAGGTAAAGCAGGTTTGTGAAGGATAGAGTTAAAAACCATGCTAGCAGCAAGTGTTGGGTTGTGCCATTACTGAATCCTTTTTCTAACCTGAGCTTGACCTCATTCTGCAGAATTCCCATGGCCTGTGCAAGTATGTATTCTCTAGGTACAAGAACAGTAGCTGTGCTTAACACTACCTAGAACAAAATGGTGCAAGAGCTATCAGTTGTCTTGCCTAGGGGCATAACATGATGCCAGCTGGGGTGAAGAGGAAATATTTCCTTCCTGTGAGGCATTACATAATTGTCTGAGTATATTAAGTGTGTTGGGTTTTCCAACCCCCCACATTTTGCTTGAAATTTAATATAGAAGCCATTGCCATAGGAGGTGTCGGACTGAAAAAGCAGTCTGTTTCATGTATTATAGCAGTTCCTTTTTCTTTTGTTTCTAATGCTGTCCACAATAAAATGAGATTCACTGTATGCTTCACCCTGTTACCTTTGTAATGCATTGCTTTTAACGCTGTCCTGCCAGCTTTGTCATGCAGATTTGACTGCAGCCGAGGAGTAGTTAATCCTCTCATCTCCTTGTGGGGAATCAAAGTTGAGCAAAATGAAATGTTTTGTGTTCCGGTGTTTTCTGGACAAATAAAAGAAGCAAAATTGCTGGCTGGCAGGATCTCGGTAGAGTGATACTGATTCTCCACATTGATAAGGTGCCAATAAACCAGTTGTTCTTTTTCATCTTGCAGCTTACTCTTCACCAAAGTAAAACTGGAATGGATGCATACAGGACCTGAGGAGGCTCTGGTGACATGCAGACATATGCTGCAGATGTGGCAGATGGTATATAGCGTTTTGCAGCACAGGTAGGCTTTCTCCACAGTATAACAAGTTCAGATTTCATATTGGGATGCAGTTATCTTCTCTAATTGTCCAGATACTTTGCAAAAAAGGTAACAAACAGTACTGTTTAAAAGAGAAACGTAAGTATTATTTTTAGTCATGATTTTTTTTTTAAAAAAAAAAAGAAAGGCATTTGAACAGAGCTAGCTTCTATCTTTATGTTCTCTTTCTCTCATCTGCTTCCTCTCCAAAAAGGCAAAAGTTTAGAAAGTGTGAAAGCTACCAGGTTTGATTTTCTTCCTTCCCACATCCTTTGGATATTGTCCCAGTCATGATTCCACTGTATCATGAAACGTTATCCCAAAGCTGGACTTACCTCTCACCTGTAATGTTCAGAGAGGTTGTGTATGATGGGAAGGACACAATGCTTGCTGGCAACAGACATGGCAGCCAATTGATGAAGGTTTTATTGTTCCCGTGTTTGTGCATGCATTTACATAGGTTTTATAGACACCAGAAATTGTGCATAGACATGCATCATTCTGTACATAAGTTGTCCTTCAGGGATTCTTAGTGATTCCTTGTTGGTTTAGCTAATGAGCAGCAGGCCAAACACCGAAGTTCAAGGTTTTTACACAGCACTAGAAAGACTCTTATATGCTGGAATCATTGATTTTCATAGGCCTTAGTCTGTTTAGCTAAGGCTTCAGTCTTGCACCTCTCACATGATTAATCTTTATACCCATGAGTAGTCCTCATGAAGCTGATCAAATCCACGCTGAACAGATAGATCTACGTGTGATTTACTGTTGCGAGGAGGGGGGTGTGCAAATTGAGACTGAAGAGACTGAGTTGGAGAACAGACAAGTACTTTGAGCATTTGGACTGTGTTTGGATCTCAAGCTGTGCTTTGGCTGTTATATGTAAAAAAACAAGGTGTGACAGCTTTAGAGGCTTTTGATAAGCTTTAGCCATAGAAGCCTAAACAAAATAAATTGCTTTGCTTTTGCTTTTAGGAACTCTAATGTGTATTTCATTGCTATTCCCAGTGGGAATTTTTTGGTTTTCTCAAAAAATGCTTCAGAAAGCGTTTTGTATTAGGAAATAGTGCTTGAAAGGTAATAAAAAGGAACTTGTTACCTGCGGTTTTTGACTGGATTCAGTGGTGCAGGAAGCTTTTTTTTTTTTTTTTTTTTTTTGGTAGATTGCAGCAGTATCAGCTAACAAATATGTAAAATATTTTGGGTTGGGCTTTCAAAGGAACTGAAGGGGAATTCTTATCAGTGGGACTTGGATGCAGACATTTTTTAGGGCTGCTTTGAAAAAAAGAAGCCTGTATTTGTATGAGGTTGAGAGCTGTTACACCCAAAACTCTTTACTAGTTCAGTCAGTAGCTAATCACCCATGCAGTTAAATTGTACTTTAGTTACATTTGGTTGCAGTTGTCTGTCCCCAGTTTCTCAGCTGTGCAATCTCATTGTGACTTTGCCAGACTGCAGTCTTTCAGGGCCCAGTGTTTTCTCCCCAGGCAGGTATTGATGTGCCATGCTCAAGTGCTCTTCATCTTATTCCTGATGGTACCCCTGGAATCTCTCACAGTCAGGTGTTTCCTTCAGTAATGGTTGTGACCATCTTATTCACTGTCTCAACTACCTTTTAAAAACATGGGCAGTGGAGTGGTATCCAGTGTCCCACTGCCAACGTTCTGGTGCTGTCTGTGGAAGGCATATCATCTGCCTACTGTGCATGCTTCCATGCCTTCCTGGCTGAAGGCCTGGTACTGCAGCTTTCAAGGAGTAGTTCACTTTCAGCCTTTTTCCAGAATGAAGAATAAAGCTGCTAGAAGCTGCTCTTTCACAGAATGCAGTGCTACTGGTTTTCAGTCTGCTTTCCCAGTCAAATGCCATGCCCTGGGCTGTACTGAGATGCATCTTGTTAGCTGAGGCCTCAAGACTTCTCTGAGTGCCGTTCTCCTGTTGTCAGACTTCTCACCTGTCCTTTGTGTAGGATATCCTGCGTAAGCCAGGATGGGTATCCATGCAGGTTCTTGCATACCCAAGGCACCAGCAAGACAGAAATGCCCTTGCAATTCGACCAACAGCCCCCAGCCAAGACAAAGACACTTGTGTTGATGATGGCTGGGCAAGATGGAGGCACAGGACCGAGAATTAAATTTTCCCCTGTATTCGTCACCACATGGGGATATCCGTGTGGAAGCCTTGTGTCTAAAACAAGAAGGCTCAGTCAAGGCCAGAGATTTTGGTGAGCAGCCAGTGGCCAAGAATTCATGGTCCATTAACAGAAACTGTAATATTTGATCCCAAAGCCCAAGTAAGAGGTTAATTAGCTATTGTAAATATGATTATCAGTGTGATGAATAACAGTAAGTGGCTTTCAGTCCTAGATTGTTTGTTGGCAAGGGCAAGACTTGGTTTATCTTTTGCTGTTGTTTTCTGTGATAACAGAATAATCATGTTTAAAACCACATGCCAGTCCCATCGTAATTCTTCTGCTAGATTAATGCAAATTCAAAGGAATCCTATACAGCCTGTGCCACAGGACTGATTAGGCTGGAAGACTGAGCAGCCATAGCAATCATAATTCTGTGACATCTAGTTTCCTGGGTGGAATATTATCCAAAGGCTGAGCTGCAGGCTTGGAAGTGTGCCAGAAAAAGTAGCCAGAGCAGTCACTTTTCCTTTTGATACTTTGTCCCTTAATGGATGGTGAGAGGAGATATCATCACTATCCATCTGATCCTAGAGGGATGGCAGTCTATGTGGTGACAGCAAGGCTCAGGAGATCTGCATTAAGTGATCTTCATTAGGCACAGAATTACTATTATTTTGTTTGGGAGTTCCCCTTTAGAAGACCTCTGCTGTGTGGACAGAAATCTAGAAGAGAAGCAGACCAGAGAGTCTTCCTTTCATGAGGCAGTACTATGTGGTAGCTTTTATCTTCCTTGATTGAACTGCGGTTCAAAGAACAAAGGTGGAAGGGGAGATGATAACCTTTTTGAAATGAAGAAATTAGCACCTGTGTGGAAGGTGGTAACTGGTCGTTCAAAAAGATGAGCACAGCAGACCTGTGAATATATCTTTCTAGAGAAAAACCCAAGGGACAGTAGTTCTTTTGTACGGGAAACATTGCTGGTTGGACTCCTGTGGTCTGGCTTGCTGTCTGGAAACATGTCCAGTGGCTGTCAAAGACCCCAACAGTCAAATAAACTGATGGCAGCACATGCGCTGGAGCCCGTGCTGGCCGTGGTGTCTCAGTGCCTGCACTTTGCATCCATTGCTGGGTTGGGGGTGTTACAATGACACAGTCAAGAAGCACCTGGCGTTTTCAGTTTCAGAGACAGTTAGGTGAGATTATTGCCTGCTTCGAGGAGAACATTGACTATGTGCTGAAAGGTGGACGGATAACATGGTTTTGTTTCTTTACAGTGGCTCTGAGAAAGGAAGTAGTGTGACCGAAACACCAGTGATTAAAAAGCATAACGGAATGCATCTCACGCTCCCAGATGCTCATGATACTGATTCTGGTGAGGAAACAAGATTTGTGCTTTTCCATCTTAAATACGTGCTTTTGTGAGAGCAGAATGTTTTATTGTTTTGTGGGGAGGTTGCTGCTGGGGGTCAGGAGATCCAGATCTGTCTCTGGGGCCATCTCTGTGCCACTGTGGTTTGTCCGTACCGCAGTTTCCATGTGTGTAGAACAGAGATGGGTTCCTGCTTTCTTTTATGGAGCACTCTAAGACAAGCATGTAGGGTATTAGGTGGGAGTTCACCATACTTCTGCAGCAACTGTCTATTTCAGTTCATTTTTTTCTTCTTTTTTANGTTCTAATCAAGCCAGCTAGTATTATGGTCTTGGAAAGATGAGTGAAAGTGATGGTTGTTACTAGATGGTGATTTGGACTGGAATTTGTACATAAACCTTGTGATGCATTATTATATGGTGAATGCGCATTCACAGTAACAGATACAGTCAGATGGAAATAACTGAGACATCAAAGCTAATCTTGGCAGGAAGGAGAAAGAAGACTTTCAGAGAGTGCTGCTGACTTGTGATTTATCACAAGTGTTTCCTTTAAAGCCCTTACTCAAAATCGGATGATTATGTGAGAAACTTGCTTTTTAATTTATTTTATAGGGAAGCAACTTTCTACCCATGTAGAGAAACTCTTGCAAAAAAAACAAAACAAAACAAAAACCCTCACAGACTCAGAAACAACAAAAAGCATATAAAAGCTTACTTTTGAAAACATCACATTTTAAGCAAGTCTCGTGTTTTCAGGCCAGGGAATTAGTGATGGTCCGAGTCTTAATCTTGAACGTTTAGAGTTTGTAAAACTGAAGTCACGTACTGGGCACATACAGCTGAAGAGGATGACTTATTCATTAAGTAACTTGCATTAAATCAGATGTGTTTAAGCCCCATTTGCACCCATCAATGGTTAAACAGCATTGCAAGGTCTTAAGCATGCAAACACTCAAGCATCAAAACATTATTCAGTGTGTCAGCTCTTACTTTTGTTCACACTGTTGAGCCCTGAGGGGTTGTATTTATGATATTGTAATCTTACTGATTCTATACACATATATTTATGTAATTCTTAATCTGTTTATTCCCTTTCCCTTGTATTATCCTTTGCTGAGATATGTCTCTGCATTTTGCGTAGGACCATTTCCTTATTGTTTGTATGAGTCAGTGTTCTGTAGTTTTTTGGATTACTGAAAGAGAACAGACCAAATTCAGCACAGACAGATGAAGAGGATATACTAAATGAATAAAGAATTAATACATGCTGCTTGGCATATTAAAAGTGAAAAAGCAGCAAATGTGAAAGTTCCCTGGTGATGCAAAATCATTTGGGATAGTCGTCACTTCAGGTAATTGTGAAGATTTACAGAAGTATCCCCTATGATCCCTGATGCTGGGCAGTCAAATCTACTATCACTCCCTGGGTTATCTCCTTCACATTCCTGTCCTGGAGCTTCTTCTGCTTGCTCCTCTGCTGCAGACCTGCAGTGTCTCATCCAGAGTCGCCGCAAATCTCAGACATGCTTGGTCTCTGTGTAAAGCCCTCCTCAAAAAGCACCTGGGTGCCAGTCCCAGCCTGCTCTCATCCCAGCTGGAGCATCTGTAGTTCAGCAGGAGGTGCTGTGTGCCATGGTACTGCCTGCCAGAAAGAGGAAAATAATGTGAAATACATTCTTTAAACAAGCTTTTCGCACACAAAGCGTTTTGCACTGAAAGCCATTCGATTTCAGCCAGGAAATGTATGCCTCCTCCTCTTGGAGGATCTAGGTTTCTGTGCTAGCATGGTTGCACCCACAGTGGAGGCAAGGATCAGGCTCATGCTGAAGTTACACCTTAGTGTACAACTGGAGCTGGCTGTTCCCAGTGAGGGTCAGTGGCTGGCTGCCTTGCAGGCCACAGCTGCTGCTGTTCACCATCTGCAGAGAGGTGGCAGCCGGGTGCGTGCCCCTGTCGAGGCCCTTTGAAGAAGCAGGAGGTGAGACAGGAGAGTGCAGCCCCAGCCCTTTGTGCCTCCCCGGGGCTGTGCTGCAGCTGAGTGCATGTGGGAGGGAGGGGGCCTGGGGACCTGGCGTTGGCAGCAGCCTGCAGCAGGCTTCTGTTTCCCTCGTGCAGCGCCCAGGGAGCGTGCAGCAGTATCGCTGCAATGCACAGGCTCTGTGATCCCTCTGTGGCTGAGGGGGGATTGCTCCAGCTGGGTTTGACACCAGCCTCTGCCTCGGTCAGGCCACGATGAGATTATTTGCTGTGCTAGAATTTTAGGTTTGCTGCCAGGAAGATTAATTCCTCTTTATTTTCTTCCTCATCTCCTAACTGAAGCAGTGTTCCTAACTAAATTCACTGATATCAGTCAGCTGCCTTGCTGTTTCATTCTTTTAGTGATTTAGTCTTGTCTTATAATGTTCTTGCCTGAAGTGATTTAGGCTAGGGAATTTTGTGTTTCTTATAAGCCTAGTAAATCTATAGAGGTGCATTTCTATTCTGATAGCAGTTTTTTCCTAGATGTGAAATATTAAACTTGGTCTTTCTTGGACTTTTATAAGAGTGCTATAGCAGTGCTTTAAAATTGTTTAGATGTGGTTTTGTATGGCTTCTATGCGTAGCTCATCATGACAAAATCTTTTTTTTTAATGATTTCTTTCCAAAATGTGTAGAGGGCTTTACTGTAAAATGCAAAGTTTATATTCTGTCTAGTGGAGCTGTTAAAAAGAGAAAGAGACTGCACTGAAATAACAAATTGATGCGGTATCTTCTTATGCCAATGTTTGCATGTATTTTCAGGCTTGACATTACAGTTCTGTGAGACAGGTTTTGTGTTGTGTTTTTGTTTTTTTTTTTTTTTTAACCTATCAAGATGTACATTTATTTAGGAAGAGGCATTTTGTAAGGAGGCATTTCTTAATGACGCTGGAAGTCTTTTCTGCTCACCCTGCCCTGAGGTCGGAGTGCTGTCAGTGTGATGCACACCAGTGCTGCCTCCTTTCTCAGGAGGCATTGTGTGCCAGGGCTATACCTGCTGCTGGCTCCAGCAGCATTCCTCAAAGGGGCTGCTGGCCTCAGCCCATCCCCAGGGTCACTAGAACATGCCTGGGGATCAGGTCTGTGGCTGGGTCCCTTTCGGTCTAAAAGGCCAGACTGGCAAAGACCTGCTCTTAAAGTACTTATTGGAGCCTTCCTATGGGTGGCCCAGCAGAAGTGAGAGAATAGCCACAGTGCATGTGTGGGTTTGGGTTGGGCTGGAGCCTTTTGATCTAGATGCGTGCTGAGAGCAAGGAGCGTATCTGAGACGGTGCAGGGCTGGGGAAGGATCGGCTGATCGCCGCCTGGCGAGGCTTGCTTCCTTGTTTAGGCTGAAATGGAAAAGAAAATAAACATCAAAGGGCTGCTATATGAAGAGAGAACCCAAGTTACTTAGCGATTTACAGCAGAGGCTCTTTGACTGCCAAAGGCAGTAAATTGCTAAGTAGCTCGGGTTCCCTTTTTAAGGCCGCACGGGCTGGAGCTCACAGCAGTGGGCACGATCAGCCTCGCATCCCCAGCTCCCTGCCCCCGGCAGCTGCCTGACTGACAGAGAGGAGAGGAGCAGCTAACCTGTGCTTCTTCCAGTGCCACTAGTTCACAGCAGTGTTGTTTAAAACATCCTTTGCAAGGGGAGGATGCTTCATTAGACCCTAAGTGGCTGTTCAGCCTCACAGCAACACACAAACCTCTCCAAAATGCACATAGTTGCCTCATAGTGACATTGTCCCCTTGCGCTGACTTGCAAGGAAAAGAGGATTTCCCCAAGAGCTGAGGATGTGAGTAAACTGCAGCCCATCTCCCCACTCACTGCAATCAGAACAGCATTAGGTGTAGGTGCTGTCAGGAAGCAGCTCCAGAAAGCCTCTCAGAAAGAGGGCAGTCTTGGCAGAGAAATGCAGTGTTGAAAGTTGCTTTCAAAGCATGCCAACGTGATCCACAGTGCTAACACAGGAATCTGGTTAGGCTGGCTACCAAGTCCCCAAAGGCCATACAGTTTGTTTGAGTTTGCCAGTTTAGGTCTGCTCTGACTTTGAACTGCTCCTAAACAGCACCGATAATTATTCACGTGGCAGTTTCATGTTGGCTCTCCACTGCACAGAAACTGCCCGTGCTCAGGGTGCTGGGGATGCATGCCTGTTGTTTTTCCTGGTGTTAAATAGCCCTTTTCTGACTGAGAGTTCCTGGGAGTTGTGTTTCAGTGAAATTTCTCTGAAATGGTGGGAGGGAGACGAGCAGGAGTGGGCAGGGCAGGGGGAGGAATTCCGAACAGTGAAACAGGCTGAAGGTTGATCTGTTAGATAAACTGGTAAATGTAATAAATTCTCTGTGCAAAGCGGAATGGCTTATACTGTACCATTAAAGCCATAATTACTGCATTACTGCACCGTCATCTCTTGGAACATTAGATTAGGACTATCTTTGAAAAGATGTAGGAATGTTAAAAATGCATCTGGGAGGAGCACATTTGCATTTTGCAAGGGAGCTGTGGGAGGTGCCTGCACTGAGCACTGCAGGGCTGTTTTGACATTCTGCTGCTGGAAATGAATGACATTAGTTAGCAGTGAGATAATGGCACAAGTATTTCCGTAGCAGCTTCAGGCTCTGTGTTGCAGTTGTGCCTCTCCCTGACAGTGTGCTCTCAGAGGCAGTCGGCATTGCTTGGGGTTGCATAAAAGCTGTGGGCTGTGCTCTGCACAGGCTGCAGTCTTTGCAGAGGAGCATGGGGAGCACAGGAGCCTCTCTCTCTCTCCAGGGCTGTCCAGCTGGAAAAGCATGTCGTTCCTCTTAAAAAGACTACTTCATGCTTAGCATTTTTGCCCTTGTGTCCCTTCCCGTGCTCACAGCCATCCCAGCTTCTCTGCATACCTGTTCCTAGGCTCTGGTGCTCCTTAGGGGTACTTCTGTGAGAGTAAGTGGGGTCTACAAGGACAGCCAACAAGGGTAGATGGAAGAGTAAAGCTAACCAGCCCAAGTGCTCCAGTCACAGCAGCTCCCTAGAGGATGAGCTTATCAACCTTAAAATGACATTAAACCTATATATATTAAAATATTTATTTCCCGAAGCTTTACCAAGCCAGTCCTGAAATCTCATTTTGAAGCTTTTGCTTTGAGGTCCTCTTGGTAGTGCTGCAGGAGACTGGCTCACCAGCGTAATCCTGCACACTGCACTTGCGGACGTGGTTTCTGTCCGTGCCTTCTTTCTAGGAGCAGCTTTTGATGTGATGTTTTGTTCCCAGAGATGTGGGTGCCAAATACTTTATTCTTGCATAAATGTTATAGCGCATGCTAAAGGTTAATACACAAAGCACGGAGTTCTCTGCTCCTCAAGGTTAAATGAAAAACCATGCTGCCTCTGAACCAGTAGGACAATATTGATGTCACTTGAAATCTGTGCGCTCTGTGAACGCTGATGACCTACTCTGTAACACAGCACTAAGGTTTCACGTTAGTGGGTCATATTTTGTAACTGTATAGTGACACTGTGCTTATAAAACTGGTTGCTAATAAATATGCTTAGGAAATACTTGATGATAGAGTTCTGCTTTCCAAATGAGCAAAATACAGTTGCTTCCTCAATGAAACTGCAAAGCAGACCTTTATAAAATTACTGTCTCTTAATTCACTTGCTTGAGCTGCAGACCATGGGTAATTTAGTCTTTTTGTAATAAAATAACCTTTTATAAAGGCATATTTATCCAGTTGGTCACACCAGAATTCAATGTAATCCTTACTACACAAAACTGATGCACTGGAGTAGGCAATCAGACCTGCTAGCTGATTAAACAGATATCCCAAAGTACAAAATGCACTGTTGTTCTTGTTTGTTTGGCCACAGGATCACAGCGAGCCTCTTCCCTCGCTGCATCAAGAATGGAGCAAGCCATGTCTGAGATAACGATGCAGAGCAGCACGATGAAGCAAGGACCTGTGCAGCTCTGGACAGCTCTTGAACAAATCTGGTTACAAGCTGGTAAGTCCTGGTATTTATGGACAACCTGGAATTCTTTTACCCTCCAGTGGTGAATAAGATGGCATAAGTATTAAGAGAACAGTTGAAGTCAGGGCCATCTCAACATCTTACACAAACAGTAAATCTGCCCATCTGTCCCACTTGGTTTTTGAAATACTGCATGGTTAAATCTTAATAAATAAAATATTGGTGTAATGCAATTTTTCAGCTGGTCTCTATTTTTCCATAGCACAGAAAACTTCATAACTGATGTACATTTTTAAATGAAGAGGGTAAACAGTTCTTCAGTTAGGAATGTTATTTGATGGGGCAATTAGTTTTATTTTGCTGAAAGTGATTGGACAACCAACCTATTAAATGGCATTTAAACTGACAGCATTCTAATTTTTCCTGAGTTTTAAGTGAAAATTATCAAACAAGAAAAAGTCCTCCACTCATTTTATCCTTGGCTGCTTGAATTTCCCAAGGACTTGTAGGTTTTGCATGTCACTTTGAGACAGTCATGCAGAGGTTGCAGCAGAGCACACAAAGGGAAAAGAGAACAGTGGGAAGGAACTCTACCCCGGGGCGACTTCCAAATTCGTGAAAGGGTTTTATATAGGACACTTGACAGGGAGCAGAGTTGCACAGCACATTCTGCCGCTTGCATTTCAGCATTTCAGGACTAGTAAAAGGAATTCTGACCCTGCAATTTTGCTCTTACAAGGTGCACTGTTGCGCACCTGACATTACATTTGGGTGCTGTGATTGCTTCTTAGATGTCTCTGCTACCATTTGCAGGAAAAANCATAGAACATTCCTGATGACTTGCTGTTCTGTATGCAGGAGAACCTGTCAAATTCTCATTTAGCTAATCTACAATTGACAATTCTCACATAAAACCTGGTAGTCTCACCCTACTTTTCAGCAAAGATTTTTATAGCTGTTTTTGTGAGCCGTTTTCTACCAATTAAACTTCAGTTCTGTTATGAAGTATTTAATGTTCTGGTTGTTACAGTTCGGCTAACTGTTAAGAGCAAAAGGAGTTACTTCATGGGAATGCATCATCCTTGAAGTTAATCACACATTCATTTATTTGCTTATGTCTATGTAAATTTCACTGTTGTACTGTGTGCTTCAAAATCACTAGCAAGGTTTTGCTTGATTCAGTTTAGCCTTCTGATTTAAGGCTGAAGAGGAGGCTGACGGGGAGAGGAAAAAAAGGAATTTATTGTGATGAGAAGTCAGGTGTCTGTTGTCTGTCATCCTGCAGATAGCTGGAGGCAGTTCACATTTTTGCTGCTGTGTGAAATGACAAAATTAATGAAGACCTAGTGCTTGCTATGACCTAGCTGTGAATTGCTGCAATTACTTTTCAGAGTGCTTTTCTCAGAGGTGTTAATTCTTTTAGACAGAAAATATTTTTCTAAGCTGTAACTTTTCTGTCCTGTCAGTTTTTTTTTTTAACCTTTGTTTTGTTTCATGTTTACATTGAACTGGACTCAAAACAGGATAATACAGTATATGTATATTGTGACTGCTTTGTGATTTCATTACTGAAGTCGGTTATTGTTACGGAAGCAGCGTGGTGGTCCTGGTGGGTTTAGTGAGTTGAATAGTCCAAACGACCATCACTGGCCCTCTGCATCAGAATCTCTCACATCTGGTAGGAGGGGAAAGCAGGAATAGTTGCAAGGTAATTACTTCCAAAATAGAAATATTTCCTAAACAACAAAATAAACAGAAATATGTGGTTAAAAACAATTAAGGTTGTCACATGCTTGTGTGTTCCAGCTCAACCCAAAATTAACAGCTGTGGAAAGTACTAGGCGATTAGCATACCATTCTGATGCCTGCATCTGGAGCACTTCGTATTTGTGAAAAAGCCACATCAATGTGCTGTAGATTTCTATCAGGTTTAGCTGGGACTTGTCCTTTTTCAGTCAATGACTCATCTTGTGACTTTAGGCAAGTTGCCTAACTTTTTCATACCTCAGTCTCCTATCTGTAAATGGAGGAAAGTGTCTGCCTTTGGGAAAACACTTGGGTGTTGCTGATTTTATTGTTATTAGCACATTAACCTTTTTAGCGTGAATCATAAATCTTTAGATAAAATCCTTACAGTTTCCTACCCTCATACTACAGTAGATTTCCAACAAAGCATCCATCTTTTTTGGACACAAGGAGGATGCTCCTGGCCATGTCTGTGCGTGCAGGTTTGAATGCAGAGCAGTGGACTGTGAGCCTGTCTGGGTTCCATCAGGGCCATTCCAGGTCCCATGCCTCTTCATAGCCCAGGGCATGAAAACTTACGGTACCAGCTGATGGATCCAGCCAGAGCTTTCTGGCCTACGCTGGGAGGAGGCATACAAAGCAAACTATCCCACAGCTATGTGGGGCTGTTCTTACAGCCCTCAGCAGCCAGACCCATCAAGCACATACACTTGCCAGGGCATAGACTTATGGCTTTCAGCTGCAGCTTTTCTGGGTTTATGCATAGTGCAGTTATGTAGGAAAGATTATAAAACAGCCGCTCTGGAAGTGCAGGTGCAAAGTGCACGTGTGCTTCAGTACAGTGGCGTCTGCTCCTCAGCTTTCCCTGCAGCAGTGCCTAGTGAACCTTGTCTTGGCCGGTAGTCACAACTAGCTTCAGAAGAATAAGGGGCCTGCTGTCTGCAAAGACCAGAGAGGTAGTCTGTGCCCTATAGAAGGCATGCTTTTGGGAATACCACTAGGCACGCTGTTTCCAAGTGTTCTGCAGCAAGGACTGTGATTAATACAGCTTGTCTGGTCCCTTTTAAAAATAACCCACCCCCCTGCAGCTTCTTGAAATTTAATGGCTTTTTAAAAGGAGAGAGTCACCTCATTAGGTTTTTACATTAACAAGCCTAAATGTTATTCTTGGCCCAAGCCTGAAGCAGCCCTGTGTCAGGGCCCTACTGCAGGGAGCACTCGGGAAGGGTGCTGCCTGCAGTGCATATTGCTGCTGTGGTGCAGCTCCAGGCAAGGTGGTCTTTATGGCATCCATATGCCTGATTTTTCTTTATGTTCTGCTTTTCATGACTGAGAGGTTGAATCAACTTTGAGCGAAGGAACTTCCATGACATTGGTAAAGCTTGTTAACTCCTTCCACCTCCTGTTGCAGAAGAAGCAACAAGGAGGAGTTACTGATGGTAATACTGCTTATGGTAGCAAGAGAAGTGGCTGACCTGGAAGCTGTTGCTACCCCTTTTTTCCTTTGCAGAATCATGCCAGCACTTCTCCTCTCTGTTTAGAAAATACAATCATTCTGTTTGGCTAAGGAAAAATGTATTTGGAATGGTTCAAATCTGTGACCCAAACTTACCGTTATCCTGCGCTTTTACAAGATCATTTTTGACCTGGAGAGCAAAGTGTGTCAGTTCTGAAAGTAAATAGTTTTAGTAGTTTTAAGCTCTTTCAGTAATGAGTAATGTCTTATCTGAAGCATGGATGACTGTATTTCCAGGCAGTAACAACTGTAGGCTGTATTCATATGGAGTATTTTAGACTGCTGCAAGCTTGTTTTAAGAAGAGTTCAAATAGTCCAGCTCCTGTTGCTATATTATTTTAGGCTTTACGTTTGACTACAATGTCTGCTTTGTTTGTCTTCACCAGTACTTTATATCTGACAATTTGGCTTCTTGACTAGCCCAATACTTTACCAAATATGGCCACTCACAGCAAAGTAGGTCTGGTAATTTGATCTAAGATTGGCTAAATGCCTGCTAAGCACAGTCTGCAAACCTCACCAGGTAGACCTAAAGGAACACTTAAAGAAAGATGAGTCTGGTAACTATTCTGTGTATTCACAGTGGGGCTGGAGAGGCTGCCTGCTGTCTCAGTAACATGGTAGAAGTTTAGAAAAAATATTCTAATGAACATGCCATAAACAAGAAATATACAGAGAGCCAGTGTAGCAGGGAACAGTGAGCTAATGGAAAAACATCTGTTCCCCTGAGTTATGTACAGCAGGAACATTTTTTTTTTTTCCCTTCACAAAACGCTTGTGATTTATTTATTTTATTCAGCATGGGCCAGTTCCTGGGAGAAAGCTGTGTTAGAGGAGATGGGCTTTGTTCCACAAGAAAATGTCATAGGGGCCAGTGGGCTGGAGTCTGCAACCCCAGCTGGCCCCTGTCTGCACAGCCACACACGGGCAGGGACAGCCCAGGGGCAGCAAAGGGAGCAGCTCACCAGCACAGCTTAGATTTGCACAGTTTGCACATGTGTAATTAAATGCTCTCCCCTCCCTAAGCTTTTAGCAGTCCTAAACCCCCCTCAGGTTATTGGCTCAGATATTAGAGGTGTTTATCAGGTTTGGGAGACATCTTTACTGACTTAGCAGAATAGCTGGGGTCAGATGCTCTACTGTAAGGTGGTGCTGGTTGTTGAAACAATTCCAATATTTTACTTGGGTGTTATACTTTCTTTGTTTGTTTTAAAGTTCGTTGAAATTTTAGAGCTCCCCATTTACTGAGGGGAATAAAGGTATACTGCAAAGGTGTCTGTCCTGCAATGCTTGCTTACTAGGAGGGATTAGGAATGCTTCACACTGGAGGTAGAGATGATGAAGTGAGTTGGTTTGGTCCCCTTTGAGATGTTACTGGTGCAGTTAAGAATCACAGAATGTTAGAGATTGGAAGGGACCTCGAAAGATCATCTAGTCTCCAATCCCCCTGCCGAAGCAGGAACACCTAGATCAGATCACACAGGAACGCATCCAGGCGGGAGACATTCAAAATGTCTCCAGAGAAGGAGATTCCACAACCTCTCTGGGCAGCCTGTTCCAGTGCTCTGTCACCCTCACCGTGAAGAAATTTCTCCACATATTTAAGCGGAACCTCCTGTGTTCCAGCTTGGACCCATTGCCCCTTGTCCTGTCACTGGATGTCACAGCGAAGAGCCTGGCTCCATCCTCCTGACACCCACCCTTTACATATTTATAAACATTAATGAGGTCACCCCTCAGTCTCTGCTTCTCTAAGCTGAAGAGACCCAGCTCCCTCAGCCTTTCCTCATAAGGGAGATGCTCCACTCCCTTAATCATCTTGGTGGCTCTGCGCTGGACCCTCTCCAGCAGTTCCCTGTCCTTCTGGAACTGAGGGGCCCAGAACTGGGCACAATACTCCAGATGCGGTCTCACCAGGGCAGAGTAGAGGGTGAAGCCAGCAGTGAAGTTCTGCTGGGGTTCCTGGTTTAGCAAGCTCTGTCCTGGTCTTTTCTAGTGCAGGCTAAGGATGGCTGAATTCCCCATTTCTCCTCAGCTGAATGTCCTTGGGGGATACTAGGTTTTCATCCACACTCACTAGGTTGGTTTTGTTTATTTTCTACCAACAATGAATTAAAGAAGTCAAAAGCATTCTTGGCTTCATACCATACTGGGCATTTTGGATTGCTTCCCCCATTCCTAAGGCTTCTGGATATTTCTCATTGCTGGAGCAGGATGTGAAGCTTTGCAGACAGATAATCCACTGGCACGGGTGGTCTTCAAAGCACACATGTCATTTCTCAAAACCTGGGCCGAGCATGTGCGCATGTATGCGAACACTCACTTGTTAAGGAAGCAGACAGCAGCTAGCGATGCTCCTGGTTAAGCATTCTGTAGATCCTTTATAGGGGACAGAGAGGAACCTGCTGCACTGCCAGTGGTACCTACAGGGTGACACAGGTACCAAATAGTAGCACTTCTCAGCTGCTCGGTGCCCTTTGGGCAAGTGACAAAGTGTACTCAGTCCTGAAGAAAGCAGCAGGACATTTATCCTTATGAGGGAGAGAAGGTAGGAACTTAAAACATAACTGGGCTGGAATTTGAAGGCTTAGAAGTCCATCATTTGACTATAGCCAGTAATAAATGTTTGAAAAGTGGGTACAAAAGAAAAAAAAGATTCCCATCCAACAGCATTTTATGCCACCCTTATCAGTGGTGGCTTAATTGCCTAAAACACAGGGTTTTGCTCCTCCCAGCTCTCCCAGGTGGGAAGGAGCTTTGTTGTCACCAGTGAGCAGGGCCCCTTCATGTAAAGGAACCAGCTGTCTTGTGACTGGCTTTGTTGTATTTCAAATAATTTTTTTGACTGCACCATTTAGTATAGAGAGTTGTTTGTAGTTCTGTGTCGCTTCCAGAAATGCTTGCTGTAATGCTGCATCTGTAATTAAAGAAGCCCAGTTGCCATTTCAGCCCCTGGGAGACCTGAAGCTCGGAAATTCAAAGTGAGTCCCTGGGCTCCAGTTAGCTACCAGCTTGCTCGTCAAGACATCCTTGAAGAATGTATGTCTCTTGCCTCATTTAAGAGAGCAAGCGGTTGAGCTCACATGGATGGGAACACGTGGCAGGTTCTGTTCTCCTTCATTCGTGTATTGAAGGCTTCATCAAATGAAGTGATTACAGTCGGGATAGAGCTTGAATCTTCCATCTGATCTGCCTGCGAATTGCTGCATGCACGGTTGTGTCATAATAAGGGATGATGACTAAACGTCATCTGACAGCAAGGAAAGGCAGAGGGAGAACCCTTTGTCATGGTAATAGCTCTGCATTTGCTGATGAAAGAGCTGTCTCAGAGTGGGTCTTTCCAGCTGGCTGTGGGCTGCTGCAGTAACAAGTATTAATAGCTCCTGGGAGCAGATGGATTCTGTGGAACACAAAACACCTCTCTACACATCCTCGCAGGCTGTCTCACCTTCTTCAGGTGTGAAGGGCTGCTCCCCAGTGTGCTGTCCTGTTGGTCATCCAGCTGCGTGGCCTCGGCCATGTCACCACACAGTAGCACTTTCAGGGTGGATGAAGGCAGATGATCTGGCTGACACAGAACAGTGATGTGGAGCAGTCTGCCTGTGGGAGTTAAGTGCTGCATCTTGGATAACGCTGAACATGATTCACAAGGAGTGAGGTTTTAACTCTTGGGTGCTTCACATTGCAGAAACACATTTCAAATCCATTTGATTTTTTTTTTTTTGGCTAGACTTACAGTTGTTGTTGCTTATGTGGTGACAAGTGCAATCGCTCTTGATGCTGCTATGAAATGCTTAGGAAACGGGGAATAGAGTCAGTGTTGAAGGTGATGGCAGACCGCTCTGTTCCTGAGACTGGTGCTGCTGTGCTGGCATGGCTGGATTACACTGTTGTTGCTCATCAGATGGACTCCTCAACAGAGCTCTGAAAAATAATTTATCTTGGAGACAAAACAAAAAGGAGCCTGACTGCAGGAGATCCGACTTTGTCAGAGTCTTCTGGAAGTGCTCTTGGTCTGTGCACTTGCTACTGGTCTTTGGAGAGCGAGCAGACGATATGCTTCTGGCAATTCTCACTTGGTTAAGGATCTTCACTGTAGATAAGCTTAAATGCTGGCAGACACAGCTGGAAGATCTTGGAGCTCATGTTAGGAGCTAATGACATGTGAGTGGAGATGTGGGTTGCTTGCAGGGGCTGGGGCCAGCGTTAAGACTGGTGTTACCAGGTGGAAGTGGAGCCGCAAGTCAAAACAAAGGAGGCTGGAGCCACAAAAGCAGGCAGTGGTTGTTGGGAAGAACAGCAGAGAAGGGTGGATGGTACTGTGAGAGAGCACAGGTGGGAAGCATAAGGTGGATCTGGGAAAGGAATGAATCCCACTAGGCTGGTCCTTGGAGTCAGTTAGATAGCTGCTTGAGGTCTCTGTGTCCAGCCTCAAGCTTCAAGTAGAGAATGAAAGGAGACCATGCACAATTCACCCTGCCTCTGCCCATCCACACAGTGCACTCTGTCTCAGCCCATACCTATGGGCAAAAATGCTCAAATATTCCCTGACAGTCAGCTGTGCTCAGTTTGTATCATTACTCCAGAGATGTCAGTAGAGGAAGTAGTACATCCAGGATGATCATCTCTTTGCTTTGTAGCATTCAGAGAGCCTTGGTAATACTTGTTCAAAATGGGGTGGCAGTTTAAGCTTTTATGAAGATGATGTTAAGTGAGAGATAGCAAGAAAGCCTGCTGACTTGGCCTTTTAATTCAAAGGTGCAAAGAATGTCAGCACCAAGAACAATGTAATCCCACAGCTTGAGGTTCATAAATGGCATCCCTTAAGCACCAAACCTTTCACAGAGTAAGAATCCCAGACATGGAATACCCGTTTCACCCTGAGGAGATGCTGTCTGCTTTGGAGTGGCATGGAGCACCACATCTCTTTGACAGAACTTCCTTGTAAGAGCTGCTAGTTTGGTCAGATTCTTATCTGCAGCATGATTAGGTGATACAAGGAGGTAGCCTGAATAATATGATGGACAGGAAGCCGCTAACCCAGGTATTGCAAAGGCAGGCGTTTCAGTACGTCCAGTATTGTTGAGGAAGTGGAAGTGGTAATTCGTTATAAATTTATTGAATCCTTGTTTTCTGGCTTTGATTTCTGCGTCTCGCTCTGTTTTTATTCCATGTCGCATAAGTGTATCTTGTTCATCTGTAAATGGGTATGCAATAGAAGTGAAAAACGAATTTACAGAAAACACATTTTGTGCAGGCCTAAATGATTTCCCTTAGTGTTTATTTTTAGCCGGGTGGGTGCACTCCTTTTCTTTAGTAACCCAAAAGCACCTCTCATTCTTTTTTGATGCAAATTAGGCCTCCCACACCGTTAAATCATTTTTACTGACTATTGAGCCTGCACAGAAATGGACTGAACTTTAATATGCTACATTACCATACCATAAAACACCATTTGTAGATCTTATTTAGATTGTGTTGCTGCACTTCCTCTAAATAATTGTTATTACTGAAGAAGATTTACAGGCACTGCTGAAAGAAAGAATAAGTACTCTCCGTTTTCTATGCATTGAATCACGGGCCATGCACGATTTCCCATCTAAACCCCCTTACTCCTCATGTGTTTTTGAAATGAAGCAAGTCACATTGTGCTGTTAGTTGCTAATAGAGTTTTAAATACGGCAGTATCCAGAGCTTCTGCTGCCTTCAAATAGTGCCAGGATTTCACCCCTTCGTTTTTGCTGCTAGGGCTGTGCTAACTTTGCAAACAAAGCCTTTATCTTCAGGCTGCGGAGCATCACTTTGCACATCCCAATACCACATGCACAGCATCAACTACTGTGCAGCACTTGGCAGGAAACTGCTCTGTTCCTTGGGAAGCACAAGTAAAATGCTGTCCTCCCACAAACTCTTGAAAAAGGCCGCGCGCATACTCAGCTTGACAAGATAGGTGGCCTGGCTTTCTGCTCTTAGAAAATGGCTGCACCCTTTTGGAGGCAAGGGGAAGGACGCATGCTGAGATCTTATAGTGATTAACCAGACAGAAATGTATATGAGTCACTTTTAAAGTGTATAGCTCTTACTGAGGAACTGTTTTGCTCATGTTGACAGCCTTAGAGAGTGACATTTATCCGTAGCACAGCCTAGGGAGGGCTAAGAAATACTGCAGCTTTTTCTCTGTGATGTCTCTCCCTTGCTTCCAGAAGGAGCACTTAGATGTGAAGGCTGTGCTGCCATGTCAGTGCGCACGGCAGTCAGCGTGCCAGCAGCAGAGCCGGCTGTGGTCCCAGGCCCATGTCAGGCGGGCCGAGGAGGAGCCTGCCCTGGTCAGCAGGACTGTCACTGCGATGCTCTCCCGCTCGCCTCTCACCCAGCGAGCTCAATGTCAGCATGCCAAGTCCCCAGAGTCATCCAGCCTTCCAGCATATCAAAACTGGCAGAGTATCAGAGTTATATGAGAGGCCTGATTTTTCAGGCTGCTTTCCACCCTCACAGAGACTTTCTGAGAACACTGACTACCTTTAAAAGTCAGGGCATTTAAGGCTGGGTCTAAATTCGGAATTGTTTATCTAACTCTGGAGCCTGAACTTGTTATTTTAAATTGGACTCTAGACTGTCAATACTTACTGCATTACCACATGAGTTTAAAAAAAAAAAAAAAAAAGAGACTGAGTTTTTCCAGCGATTAATGTATAGAACACAAACAGGTTATGGACTAAAGAGCAATGGCTGATGTGCAAGGAGAGAGAATTATTTGATGTACATATATATATCTATCTGAAAAAACAATTTCCCTTTTCAGTTATGTGTGTCTGTGAAAATTGAGTATCACTTCTGAAGCCTTCTACCAGGATTTAATGCACAAAAAATCCTGAGAAGCTGTAAAATTAAACAATAAGATGCATTAAGAAATTTGTTTAACGTGAGAAATGATTTGATTAACAAACAGATTGACAGTCAAACACATGAGTATGCCTGTTGCATTTTTTTTTTTCTTTGTAAGAAGAACGCTGGGATAGTTGCTGACAAATGAGAAAGCAAATGGCTGAGCAGTCTCTTCCAAGAGCTCATTTTTAGTTTTCTGTAGAGTATGTGTGAGGAGGTAAATTTTGGAATACACAATATAAATAAGTTTCTGTGATATAAACTTTCTGATTTATGGAGACTGTGAAAACTTAAGAAACAGCTATCTCATGCACTAGACAAGTAAGCAGAGAAAAACACTTTTAATCATTTTTTAAAATACGGAAATACTCTTTTAAGAAAGTTATTTAATGTCCAGCATGGTCAGATGTATCCTATTACTCTGACATATTTAAACTGCTTAGTAGACAGTGATGGCTTATTCTGTTCTTTTTTTTTCCCAGATTACTTGGAAACACAGATGATGGCTCCAAGTGGCCACCAGCCCTGCTTCCTCAGAGCTCAGTTCGGCACGTGTTTACATCCTGATTGAGGAAGCGCTCTGGTGTGTTCTTAAGGCCATCCTCTGTCAACGCCTAAAGAGGCCCTTTAACATCACAAAATATCCATTCGGTGACGCCACTTGTGATAGCAAACACTAACCAGCAGTAGCAAGCACTGGGCAGGATCATGGCCACAGGGTTTAGTATGTTTAAGGGAGATGAGGTGTCATTACTGTGAAGAGAAGTGTCTGAATTATTTCAACTAATGGTAGGGTGTTGTGGTTTTTTTTTTCAGCTGAACTCTTCATGGAACAACAGCATCTCAAAGAAGCAGGCTTCTGTATCCAGGAGGCAGCTAGTCTTTTCCCCACATCTCATGCTGTACTGTACATGCGTGGGAGGCTCACAGAGATGAAAGGCAATTTGGAGGAGGCTAGGCAATTGTACGATGAGGCGCTCACAGTGAATCCAGCTGGAGTTGAAATTATGCACAGCCTGGTGAGTTTGCAGGGGCTCAGCTCCATTATAGTATTTATGTTCCTGATTAATAAGAGGGAAGAGGGCTCATGCTTGCTCTGAATGCCATTGTGTTCCTAATCCTGAGAGCAAGTAACTGTTCCAAGAATAAATTGGGTAGCCTGAACCGCTATTTTAAGACTGGATTGAATGTTTTTAACTAATTGTGACTTATGTCAAAAGTCAATATTTTAATTAACGAATGCTGATAGTTTTGGAAGTCCGTTTTCTGCTTTATTGTCTTTACTTCTTTTTCTGCTGTTACACATTTTAAATAAGCAGTGTGCTCATGTTTGGAGGAAGATCTGGACTAAATAGCTACGGAATATAGATACATATCAGGTTTGTAAAACTATTGTCTTAAGCTGAGGCTTAACGCCAACCTTTTGTAGGGGCAGTAGCTCCACGTTTGATGTTTGAGTTGGTTTTTTTGTTTGTTTGTTTGTAACATGCCTATCTGGCAAATATTTTTTCTTTTGCATCATCCCTTGAACAAACTTATTTACAGACATAGGGCCTATAGCTTTCAAGTCATTGTTGTTATAAATTATTATTATTGCTGGTGTTGTTATTATTATACAAGGAGCTTTATGAAGGCCCAAAACCCACTTAATTTATAAAATCAAAACTTGTAATAATATTTCATCAGTGATAATGTGATATTGGTGATATTGGTCTCTGGGATTTTAGAAGACTTCCTTGAACAGTTTAAATTGTACAGGAATTCTGTATCCTTGGGACTGTTTTAAGTCTTTGCTGGCAGATTTCTATTCCCTCACACAGATTTGAGCTTGGTAAGCTTTGCAGGCAACTTCAAAACTGAAGGTGTATAAATGCACAGGAGGACAAACATACAGCGAAGTGATGATCAAGAGGAAATAGTAGGACCTACAGGGCAAGAACTGAGAGAGTTGCGATAATGTATGTTCAGTGCAGCAGATGAATAGCTGGTGCACTTGTCAGGAGGTCAGAAATCAGCTATGCACATACCAGACTCATATGCTTAATGGGGCAATAATATTTACTTTGTTGTGTTCCAACCTTTGCACAATCTGGAAAGACAGAATGATGTGCTTTGCTGAGTTACTGCTGTGATTTCAGACAAGTCTCCAACATCAGAGCAGCCATCGAGTTAGATGCCAACATGATACGAATAGCTTTCATTTTGGTTTTATTTTATGAGTAAAGCCACATACTGTGTCTTCCCATTTCAGTGGCTTGCAATTTTCTGAAACTATAGTCATTTGGAATAAAATTTTCTGAGATGAACATCTGCTCTGCCCCAGTTTACTTTGGAGAATGTCACCCAACATGGCTTAACTGTTTCTGAAAATGAGGCTAAAGAGGAGAGTTTAAAGGTTTCTGTGACGCCTTCTTTATCGTGTCCCCAGGTTTTGTCATGTTTGGGTGCTTTTTGTAACATATTAATGTGCTTTTTGTCATTCCTAAGAAAATCCATCCACGGTCATCCAAGTTAAAATATTTAATAAATACGTTTTGTATATACTTGGTAGATACATATTTCTAAAACCTCTGAAGACTCCGTGAATGCTCATTCCCTTTGAGGCCCAGTAAGCTCCACCATGTCTTAGTGAGGATATGGGAGTGAAACCAAGGAAGAGGCAATAAAGATAGTGAGATGTGGAATTTGGGTGCGGAGAGTGAATCTATGAGCAAGTAGGGAAGAGGAAAGACACACTCAGTAGAGACTGAGAGAGATGAGGATGGATAGAAAAGTAGATACAGTAAGGTAGGTGACACTGGATAAGGCTGCATAGATGAGAAGAATGAGACTGGGTTAAGGAACCAGACTGAGATGCACGGGTTGAAGGGTGAGCATATTGGAAAGAATGAATTTGAAGGGGTCAGTGTTAACGAGACATACAGGAACGTGAACGTGTGAGAGTACTTCTACTCCACAGCCCTTGCCCTCCTTAAAATCCTGAATCTTTCCATACCTATACCAGTAAATATTGATGAAAATCACTTGCTTTGATGAGCGTGATGAGCTCGTCTCCTTTAGCTTGGCCATACTGGCAGCTGATGGCTTACACCTGCTAGCTAAGATATCAAAGGTCTGGTCTATCACTGCTGATATGAAGCATGGCATTAGTTGCCACATAATGGCATTCCTTTCTGTGCTTTTCCAAAAGCAAGGAAATTGCACATAGCAAGTTTGAAGAATCTGATGAGCACTATAGAAAAGCCTGTAAAGAAATTAATCATTCCGTCTTCAGAACAGAGCTTGAATAATGTGCAGTAAACAAGGCTTTTATGGCTGTGCATCAGATAGAAAGGGCAAAAATGAAATTGAGTGGCTGCTAGCTAAATGAATTTGTCTTGTGTACTGAATGAGACTGTGTCCCCTTGGAGAACTTAGACTGGGTTTAGGTAATTGAAGATGCAATGTAGCAAGTGGTAAATTCTGCACCTCTTTGAGCCCATCAAAAGAAGCTGGATGCCTTTCTGAAATGTGCCTATCAGCCAAATACAAGCCACAGAGGTTCTTGAGCACAGCTTGTTGTCCCGCCTACCTGAGGGAAATGTACGTATTGAATTATGCTAGAGGCCAAACTGGATTATCAGCGACGAGTGGCTCGAAGCTGTGTGGGATGCATACACACGCAATGGATGTTCAATTCACACGTGCAGTTTCAGTGCTGGTCTCCCCAGATATTTGAGCACTTGGTTTTCCCTGTGTAATAATGCTGTTGTGGATGTGTGATAATTAGGGAGAGAGGGTCTGGTTATGAGAACGACTAGTCCACTTTAAGGGAAACTCTACTGTAGACAGTGCTGCTTCTCCCTGGTGTTCCAGCATCAATTAGCAAAGTAGTCATGTCTCTTCCCCTGGGCTCTCAGAACTAGGTTGTCAAAGCTATATTTGGAAAGTTCCAACTTGAAGAGCATCTCTGGCTGTAAATGAAGGGCACAGACCTAGCAAGGAATGTGTCCATCGGGTGTCAATAACTCCACTTCTACACAGGGCAGAGTCACCACCATAATAAACATAAGCCCTTCCTCTGCACAGCTGAAGACGGTTGTGTTTTACTGTGACTGCAGGTTTACAATAGCTGTCAGACTGGTGTGCTTTCTGTGTAAAGCTCCCTGTATACAAAAGCTTTCTGTGTAAGCATGGGAGCTGCAGGTGCAGCAGGGCTGTGGTGCTGGGTGCCCCTGAAGGGATGGGCAGCGCACTCAGCTTCACCGCAGGGCTGTTGGCAGCTCTGGTGTCTGACACTGTAGTAAGCAAACCAAGGGCATATAGGAAATGCCAAGCAGTGGTGCTGCTTCTTGCCAGCAGTTGCGTTTTGTGAGCCCAGGATGTGTAAACCCCTATTAAGAACCTACCGATGGCCTGTACAAAGCGAGTACTAATGGCTAGTGCCGGAGCTAAGAAAGCTCTTGCTGAGGAGCTGTCATTTGGAAGAACATACACATTCAGAGTTTGGTGCTGTTTGGGACGTGCCAAAGAATCAAAGTATTCATACTGAGGGATGGAGTTATCCATTGCTGTCAAAAACAATTAGCCTGGCTTGACAGCTAGGAACTGTACCTACTATAGGGCCACAGCTGTTTTTTGGGGAAATAAGTCTTGCCAGGCTTTTTTCCCCACATTTCTCCTCATTCTTTTGTCCGTTTCTGTCTTCCTTCCCTCTACTAAAATAGTCCCATTCTCATCAAAGTAAGGGTCTTTCTGAGGCCTTGCTTGCAAGGATCATAGAGCATTTCCCACCCCATAAGAGGGCTGGTGGAGTTTCTTCTGGGGTGCTATCTTCATTGATCCACAAACAAGAGCTTAGCCCATACCCCCTCATACAGCCGTGACTAGACAGCCATGCAAGATCCTAATCTGCATTTGCCAGCGTATTTCTAAATCCAGCAGCAAATGCGTACTTCTTCCAGTACCCAATGTATAATTTATGATACGTGTAGCCCTGGGGCAGTGATAACAAAACTGACGTGTGCCCAGCCAAGTCAGAAAATAAAACAAAAGCTGCAACAGATGACACCACCTTGTAGAGCAGTACACAAATCCACCTGCCTGTGTCACTGGAGAAGGGTGCATTCAGCGTTGTTCTCCCTTTTGATTCAAAGGAGAAAATCAATGCCATCATATTGGATCTGAGTCCTAATGCTCGCTGTACAATATTGCAAGATAAACTAAAAGCATTCTGAGATATTCAGAAGACTCTTGCCCAGCAGGCATCTCAGATAGCAGCTTTTTAAGCTAGAGCAACCTTTAACATTTTAATTAAGGGAAAAATAAAGTCATGTATCTAAAAGGGAAGGAAATGGGCACCCTCATCTCCATCACTATGCCAGATTTAATGGAGACAACTTGGGGCTTCCTGAAGCAGATGTAGGTTTTATTTGTTTGGTAATCTACAGGACATTTCTCTTTTGTGAGCTTTCAGATTCATGATACCCTTCAGCACGATGTCCTTGCCGTATAATTTATATGTCAAATTTTGTATGTTCCTGATGCAGCTCTTCCCAGCCACACCCATGCATTTCATGTTCCCTGCTCTTCCTTTGGAAGACATCGCACGCCGTTGCTTGTTATTCATCCCTCCCTGCCGTTACAGATTTTATAGATAACTAACACAGAACCGGTCCCATTCCCTTCGTTATTGCTGTTGCCTCCCTGAACTTTTTTTACAGTTTTCAGATGAGAAAGCTAAAGCAAATAATGCACATACAAAAAGTGTTAAGTTTAATATTTAGCTTAGCTTCAACGACAGTGTTGCAGAGTCAGTGTTTAAAAATATGACTTATGGTACTTTGGTCTTCTACTCATATAAATTATTACCTATATACGTTTTCGTACAAATACAACAGTCTATTTCAGATGTTTTGTATTAACCTGATCTCATTACCACAGCTCTGTTTCCATCCCCGAGTGCCTGTAGGGGCTAGGTTTCTTTCTGAAAGGTCAGCAGCTCTGAATGGATTGTGATTTATGATAGGAGTAAGCAGTGTAAGGGTGTTAGCCTGGGTCCTTGCAAAGTGTCAGTGTCCCAATCTGTGAATACAACATAACCACCAAGCATGCAGTTCTAGGCTTTGATATATATTCTTCATTCTGCTTGCCAGAGACATCCTTTTAACTGATGGAACACAAACTTCTCTCTGCTAGTAATGCTAGAAGCTGAAGAGCTTGAGTGAAAACCAGGTAGTTTTTTTTTTTTTTTTTTTTTTTTTTGGTAGATTATGGTGCTTTTGCTTACAGTAAGTACCTTGCTTTTGGTTAGATTTCAGCATTTAAAAGCTATCCAATGCTTTGTTTAAATCCTCTGTGCTTCTTAATGGTTCATCTGGATGCAAGGGATGAATAAAAAGAAAGAAGCTTTACAGAGAGACTTGACCTATTTAATTTGGCCTTCATTGTGTACTTAGGATGCAATTTCATGTTCATTTTAGAAGGAGGGTCAACCTATTGTCTCCAGACTCGTACTTGGTAGCATCAGGATAATTTGAAGACTACAGTTTCCACTTATTAGAACATGGAAATGAATTATTTCTGTTCATTTATTTCATTTTACCTCCCAGTATGGTGCATGCATCCTTGTTTGCAAAGGCATTCATTCACATAATAAAAACATGGCTTGACTGCTTAATATTTTTAAGGATGACATGCGTTACTTCCTAGGGGATTTGTTTCATGCTGGCATGAAGTAATCATATAAATCACGAGGCAGACTCTCAGTAAGGGTAAATTATCATAGCTTCATCATACCAAGGTCTGTATGTCTCATAAGGTAGCTGAGACACTAATGAAAAGCATTTTTACCTTGAAAGCTGAAGTTAGAATGCTTTCTATGCTTAAATGTGGGAACAGAAGAGCATAGTTTTCGTATTAATACAGTTAGGTATCATCTAATGAGCTGCATTTTGTTCCCAGTTTATCCAGTGTGTTTGCTTTTTCATAGATAAGTATGCCGTGGTCTGTTTCTATTTTCTTGTGACACTTCTTGCTCCATTTTTTTAATGTTTGTGTACAGAGAATTGACTGTCTCAACTGAAATGCATCCTTCTGCAGTTAGGACAACTGTGCATTTGTCCTAATTGTAATTAGGTGGTTAATTGTGCCTAGAGACATGATGAACGACCCAGTTTTATCTGCTCTGGAAATAGTTATTTCTAGCTGCATTTGGTGCCACCCTGCTCTTGTTTAGGATGAGCAGAGTTAGACCAGGTAATTTGGACCGTCATACGGTCGGACAGTCTGTGATGACTTCTGAGAATATATTTCTTTGTCTCAGCTTCTGCATTTACAAATATTCAAAGTGAATCTTTGAGAAACTGCCGACATAAGACCTTGAATTTTGGTAGGTAATGACCTCAAAATGAATTTCCAGCTGTTCTTTGAGATCCAAAAATATTGAGGCTTTCCTGGTTAATTTTTTTTTTGGTTGAATTTTTGAATACATGGATACATTTAATTTTCTTGAACCATGCATTTCAAAGTTCTAAGTACTTCCTGATGTTTTCCTTCACTTTAAAAGATCTTTGGACGGTATCGGATGTATTTATTATTTATAGGTTTCATGCTTTTTATCTGGCCCTTCAGGCCAGGTCTTTGCTGCCGTTATCCAGCAGGGTGGGTCCTTCCTCTCCCGGCGTGGAGAAGTGCAACCCAGCCATTTCCCATTGAAGGCAATCCAGGGCGCTGGAGGTGGAGCCCTGGCACTTGGTCCCTGCGCTGCCGGCTCCCGCTCTGCTGCAGTGTCAGCTGTGGCTGTGTCACACTTTGCTCTAAACCTCTGTAAAACAGGGATGAAGCTGCTAATCTACTTCATCTGGGGTTAGAGCGCTTAATTAATATCTGCGCATACTTTCAGATGACAGGCGCGCTGTAAGCGCAAAATCTTATTTACTCTGATTATTTATCTTGAATCCTGCAGTGCTTTATTCGCTTGGGCTTTTGGACCACAAATTATTTTGGTCAGAGTGCTGCGACTGTTCAGCACAAATGATGTGCTCTGCAGCTCTGCGTACCCCCCCCCCCGTCCCTAAATGTGAGCACTGATGAAAACATTGCTGCGGTGGGAGCGGGATTCAGGAGGTAGATCTGTGAACTGCTTCTTCCTCTCGCAAGGATTTGTTTTCATTAGAGGAGTCTGCCTCCCTGCGTGTTGCGAGCTGCCCTCCATTGTATCGATAAGCTGTTACAGCCGTGCTGTGAAGGACAGAGCAAACAGGAGCAGACGGGAATCTGGAGACTTTCTAGCACAGCCCCCTTCTCTTCCTGGGGATAAGATATGACAACGCCTGCAAAAAATAGCTTTTTGTGGGGAGAGGAAGGGAGGGAGGGTGCTTCCTTTCTGCTCCAACAGTGAATGTATCCTTCTGCTCTGCGAATTCAGCGCGAGCAGAACATTGCTGTGCCAGTACAGCTCTGCAGTTTCCCCTGGTGAGAAGAGATTGGGATTTTTAAGGAGAGAGATGACAGACCTAAAGGTGGAAAAAACATTCGAGTAGACAGTCATTACAAGCCTGTCCAAAAATGGAGCAACCTTGAACAAAGTGCCTTTTTTTTTTTTTTTTTTTTTTAATTAAGTAAGTAATAGTGACAGCCAGCGGGAGATTCTAGCAACCCAAAGGAAGACCAGTGACGTCTGCTGTGATGCAGCTGGGAGAGCTACAGACCCTGGGACTCTTTTAGGTCTACCTAATATGGAGTGTACAAGAAAACACTAGAAGGATGAATTAAGAAGCTGTTTGCTACTAGTCTCCAGCAGGATATTTTTGGACTACTCTGCTAATACAAAACATTCAAACAGTTTAGCCCACCCCATAAGTATTGCCTCGATTAGGGAAAATCCCTATGTGCTGCTACCAAGTTTTGTCACAATATTCTTTCTGCTCAATACTACATTTTGTCTGTGCATGCAGAAAACCAGCAAATGGTGATATATAGGTGTGTAGGAGGGAAGGGGAAGGCAAAGAATTGTAAAGGATGTAGAAGAGACTGCTTACTTTAAAATACCAAGGTAAAGCACTGACCAGAGACAATTAAAACCACTTCTTTTCTCATCCATTATATGCTGTCCACAAAGCTGTTCAGCAGATTTTTATCCTTTTCTGTCCTACCCTGCCTTGTAGATTTCTGCAGATGAGCGCAACCTTGATTTACCCCAGCAGACTCTTTCAGTACTATCTATTTGCTATTTCATCCAAGAAAGGCAAAATCCACTACAAAGAATCTGAAAGTGCACTTAGGTCAGAAACTTTTTCCAGTGGTGTTGAAAGAGTGTCTGAAAACATCCAAACAATCCAGGACCAAGAAATCAGGAGGAACTCCTCAGCAGTTGGGAAAATTCAGCTCCTTACGCAGGGACTTAGTGTAGGTTTCCTGTTTTTTCTTTGTGACGTTTTTTACATGATGAGAAGACTCCTCTTACTCCTTTCCTGTCTTCCTTCCCCGTAATTCTATAAAGCTCCAGGCTATGACTGAGCTTCTATTTCATATTGCTAATGGGACTTTTACCAATATTTTTGCCAAAGTGCTTGAGAGAGAGAAGCCCTGTCTGAAAAAAGAGGAGGCAGAGAAAAACACCTATGATGGTCAGGAGAAGAGCCTGCCTTGACAGGGTAGCAGAACAAAGACTGGGAAGGGATATGGTGGTTCTCTGCCACTGCATGTGGGCAAAAATAGTAAATGTGGGGAGAGAAAAGCTGCATCAACTAAAGGATGATGCTTGTATTTATCTGCAATACATCAATGTGGGGAATGTAAGTGGGTTCCTGGTCATCAGAGCAGAGGTTCTGGAGCAGCCTTCCAACAGCTGGAGACGCAGTAGGAACCATCTGACCCCTGTTAGGCCAGAGCTCGATGAGTTTAGGAGAGAGTTCTTGGGAGGGAGGGAGAAGCCCCAAAAGTCAACGTAAGCAGGACTTAGACTAGCCTGAAGTAGTGCTGCCCATTCCAGTGTGCAGCCACCGGTGACTGACTTCATCCTCTGTGGCCTGAAGCCCAGAGCGTCCTGATAAAAATGTCTTGCAGGCCCACCTGCAGTCCTTTCTTCCTGTTTCCTTTTTTCTGTTGCTGATTGGAATAGAATATCTTCATTTTGTAATTATTTTGAGCTGTGTTATTTTTTAAATTAAATGTGCAATTTGAAAGTTGGTAGGGCTGACCTCCATTTTATATATATAGATATATTTTAATGAAGTGTCAAGAGGCTCATGTGTATCATGGAGTGGAATGACAGATGAAGCTGGAATCTCTTAAAAAAAAAAAAAAAAAAAAACNAGCTGTATTGACAATAACGTCAAGTCAGTTTTAATAGCATAGTTCCTTATTGAATGAATCCTCCCCGTAGGAAACATTGTGACCTTCCTGTTTGTGTGCAAGATGAAAAATCAATGTTAATCCCTTGGGAGGAAAAATCTAAGATGAACGGAACAGCTGAGTGAGTCTAATGAGAATCAGATGGCAAGAATGTTAATTTGGAAAGAGATACTCGTATAAGCTGTCTGAAGACACGATGTAGTCGTTTCCATATATCACCAATTGCCATGTGTTCTCCACAGATACGTATCTCCAAGATGTAATTTAATGGATTTGCAGCTCTTCTATGGCTTCCTGACAGAACGACAGGGGATTCTGAAGTTAATCACCTTTTGGTGGGGAGATTTATGACCAGTGTAGTTGGCTGAGCCTCCCCTCTGTCAGGAAGGGCAGGGCTGGGGGCAGCTGTTGGGCGCAGCATGCCAACTGCACGTGGCATCCGCGTAATTGGAAACAGGCTTGAGCATCCCTGTCTTGCGGTTTCTCTCTGGAGTCGTGCAGCTCACTGGCATTGTCAAGTACAATGTTTGCCTAAATTCTTTCATTATTAGTTTTCTTGGAAGATGGGTGGGTAGTAGTTTTCTATCTTGCTTTACTCAATAGCCATCAGCTTTGTAAGAAATAAACAAAACAACGGGTTTCATTCTTCGTCTTCGCTTCTGAGACCCTGAGGTGGCAATCCCATTTTAACTCCTTTTAAGCAGTAGGTGAAAATTCACATTGCCTTTAGCCACCGCCCTTTGACGGAAGAATCCCTGAAGATGCAGGGAGACTGCGTAACTAAAGGGAGTGCCTGTGTTTGGATGTACCACATACCTCTTTAAATTAGTCACATGAGGTCGTGCTAGGTTTAAGGCAGGAAATGAGGTGAAATTACCTTGACTTGTTCCAGAGAAATTATAGCACTGACGTTTTGTATTTAGCCCGATTCTCCTATTGCTTGTGTTCTCCTGTTCAGCATTCATTTTACTACAAAGAAGAGGCTTGTAAAAACACCAGTTTTCCAGTTGCATCACTTACCGGGCTGCATCTGCTTTCCAAGATTGTCTCCAGCATTAGAGACTGCGAATAGAAATCAGCTGGAACACAAATGGCAGCATCTCAGTAGTGCCAAGCTGTACAGGGGAGATTATTTGTTTACAGGTTTTTTTTTGCCAGCCTTGACTAAACAAAGATAACGTAAATGCTGCAGCAGAGCTTCCCAAACAGGATTACAGGGGTGATAGGAGCTAGCACTTAGCACTGCAGTAATAGATGCCAGCGTGGGAGGGATGTCACTGCCCGCTGCTCCCCTTACGTCCTAAGAGCACAACAGTGCAAAGAAGAGGCAGGTCATGGAGCTCTGTGTGAGGTTTGCTCCTAGAAGGCATTGGTTCATTAGGTTTGTACTGTTCTCCTAAAATACAGATTGTGGTTAATGTGACTCTGAAGGAGGGCCTTACTGTGTGAACCTGAGTAAGTTTTAGAGCAAACCAGGCAAGCTCAGTATAAGCTCTGAATTGAGTGGGGAAGAGGCCTTCAGCTAGTTCTGAATGCCAGCATGCATGGTGCAAGGCTAATTGAGATGCACATAAGCTGCCATGTGCCTTTATAATCGCCCTCAGACAAGATGTACGGTATTTGAGTCAGCTCGGCCGTGCTCCAGCTGATGAGAGCGCTGCGATACCCGACACCACTGATGATACCTGGAGTGCACTTACTGTCTTAGCACATGGTACGAGGCGTGACAGAGTCACACAAGAGCCGAGGTGAGGAAGGGCCTTTCCTCTGGAGGTCATCCGGTCCCGCCTCCTGCTCACAGCGGGGCCAACTTCAGGCACAGAGCAGGTTGCTTAAGGCCGTGTCCAGCTCAACTTTGAGTATTTCCCATAGTGGATATTCCTCCACTCCCTGGGCCCGAGTTCTGATGCTACACCACTTCTTACAATGATTTTTTTGGTAATATGTTCAATCAGAATTTCTCTTGCTGCACCTTAACCCATTGCAACTGGGCACCTCTGGGAAAAGTCTTGTCCCATCTTTTTTTCTAGTTACTCCTTAGGTATCTGCAGTTGGGCACCCCCTTTGCCTGGAGAGGAAAAGGCTGAATGAATGCCCTCTCTGAGTCTCCATGATAATATGGCCCCAGCTGCCTCAGTGGCCCTCCACTTGCCCTTCACCAGTTTGTCATCATCTTTCTGACACTGGGGAGCCCAAAACTGCGGGCAGCACTCCTGATCCGTGCCAAAGGGAGTGAAATAATTCCTTCAGTCTGCTGTGATGCTTTACCTACTGCAGCCCAGTACGCTGTCAGCCTTCAGCACTGTGGGTGCCCTGCTGGCTCTGTTCCCCCAGGGCTTCTGCAGAGCAGGTTTCTCCCAGCTGGCGTCCAGCCTGTACGTGGAGTTGTTCTGTCCCAGGTGGTGCAAGATGTCACTGTTCAGCAAAGGCAAATCCTTGCTAAGTTTGGTCAATGTTTAACTAAAATACAGAGCTGCCATCTCTGGGTATTCTGAAATTTTGGTATCAACATAAATTCTTTTCAATAACCCATAGTACCCTTGTGTACAGACACACAATGTTCAGTATTTTTTTTCCACATCATAGACACTAAGGAATGGTATTGCCCAAGGCAGCATGAACAAAAGCAGAGCAGTGTGATGAAGTTGTGCCTGTTCGGAAATCACGAGCCACTGGGTAGCTCTAAGAGTGGGACAGCTTCAGTAGGAAGGACTTTGGTGGGACCTTGTGGTTTTGTGCTATCAGTGTTTGTTTGTAAGCAGCCAAGCTGGAATGGTTCTGGCATCCTCTCTGACATACAGCAGGGAAGTAAATGGATGCGTATGTGCACACACACGTATATGTACCTCAGAGCTGCAAGAAAAGTAGCGTCAGCTGGTGTTAGCAGGCTGTGGTTGGGTTATGAGTCCCCAGATGGAGCATCTCATGCTGCCCTTGTGCGCTCTCTTCTAGCTAGGGCTGTGGTGCTTTGGAGAGGGGCCAGGTCCCCAGCACCATTTGCTGAGTGGGCTGTGCCCCAGGGTAGAGGAAGAAAATGGAGAGCCAAGAGGCTTTTATTGCAGAATAAGCCAGGCAAGGGTAGAAGGACACTGGTTTGTTGGAACCATGAAGGCTTGTTTGTAAGCAGGTGGTGATGCTGAGGCTGGCAGAGCCTCTGGGGAAACCACTGCCTGTACCTGGCTCTGGTGTGCCTACGAAAAAAGCTGCTGCTCCATTTATCAGCACGTCCCATGCCATTGCTAACTTATCTTTGTGGTTTCAATCTGTCCTTGTAATACAAGATACAGCTCCCCCTTCTTCTCCACAACCTGTCAAGCCAATCTGTGTGTTGCAGACCTTAACACCTGCATTGTATGCGACATGAAGCAGCTCTAAAGAGGCAGTGTACGGCTGAAATATAACACTTGTGCAGCACATTCACATGCAACATACCAGGCACACCAAACCTAATTGGTAGCGAAGGATGAGCTGTGGATTGCATTTAAAAAAAATTCTCAAACAGCTCTGAGATTGCGATTATTTTTTTAAACGAGGAGGAGAAAGGTTAGCTTCATCCCTGTGCAGTTTCCCAAAGCAGGTGATGGCAAGCAGGTTTGGCACTTCCATGTGACTATGTGGTTTTTAATAAGAGAGCAGTATTATTCCCTTGCATGTAAACAAAACCTCTAGAATTTCTGAACTTTCAATTACAGTCCTTTTTGTGCCAGATTGGCCGGCAGTGGTATTTTCTCTTTGTGGCTGTCACTTTCAGCTCAGCAGAGCACAGGAGTGACTAATACAGGCAAATGAAGGTAGGTCAAATTAAACATATGCCACAATGAAGTATTCCTAAAATCATGTATGATCTCGAGCGCATCACAAGGCTCAAAGCTTGACATTGTATAGGCATGCTAGCATACTGCCAGACCCTACAGCATTTAAGTCTTTTGTGAACTGAGATTGTGGGCATGAGGATAGTGTGGGACAGGCTTCTGCACATACAAGCTGATACTCAGGTCTCCTTTTGACTTCAGTGAGAGTAAGAGATTTTGCACGTATTTCATGCATGTTAAGAGCAAAATTTCCTGCATTATCTTTGGCACCAGCTTCCTAGAACATTTAGCATCCTGTTTGCCTGAAAAATGCTTTGCCTTCAGAGCAAGAAAAGTAAGTAAATGTATAGAGAGGCTGTTAAAACCCACAAACTCTCGAGATTTCCACATATCAGAAGGAGCAGAAGCTCTCATTTTAGGATTCCTTGCTGTTGTTCCTAGAATACCGCAAATAGGACAGACAAGAAATGTTGAAAGCTCAGAACTGCTTTTCACTAATAATAATGATTGAGCAAACACAAGATCTGTTAATTTCAGTTTTCTGCAGTTTTAAATTACTTTTCTGCAAGTATCACCATAGTCACTATTGGTTAGAAGACTATCTCAGCTCTTAGATTTTGCGTTCTCTGAGAAATGCACTGTTCTATATTACTTGTTGGCCGACACAGCAAATCAGGCAGACTAGAAGGATGGACCATTTTTAACTTCTCTCATTTTGTATAGTGAAGAAAGAACAATCAAAGGAAATAGTTTAGAAGTAACCCGTTGTTTGAAACTAGTTTTCCCAACTGAGCAAATATAAAATAGCAGCATTGAAAATAGCAGCATCGTGAAGTGAAAATGGTGTGTATGTGAGATCCTTGAGCCAAAAGGCAGACCTTTTTTTTTTTTTTTAGATTTATTTTTAGCTTGGTCAGCTGTACTAAGTGATTTTATCAATGTAGCTAGTCTTTGGAATAAGAATGCTCACATAATGCAGTGTCAGTGCAGGCAGCTATGACAAGTCACAGTGTATGCATGTAGCACAAATCCTTTCAAATCAAATTCATGCAACTGAAGTTCTGTAAATGGATTAGATGTTGATTGTCTTGCACTACTCGGTTGTGCTCTCACAAGCTGGCATCATACTGGAACAGAAGAGCAGCCTTGTTGGAAGAGCAGCCATGCTATTTTTGCATACTTCGAACTAGATGGCTTGCAAACTTTTTCCATCTCAGTGGTCATAGACCCTGTCACAGCTTGAGAAGAACCAGAGGGACGGCTCCTCTGCATCTCGTGTTAGAAGAGAGCTCCCTTTAGAAGAGACTTCTCTGCTCAGATACTACAGAGATGGTGGTGAATAGGAGTAGAGTTTCTAGTCCACTGTAAGTTTCATTTGAATCTTCCTCTCCAGGACTGTCCAGCTTTCGAGACAGGCTGGATGCAGCAACCCAAAGTGTCAAAACACCCAAGGCAGGAAAGGGATCAAAATCCATCCCAAAAAAGCAGCAGTATAACATTTGATGTGTGTAGGCTACAGACCTGCATCCAGCAAGGATTTATGGAAGCCAGAACAACCACATCTTCATTTCAGGAAGTTATTGAAGTTATTTAAATGGCAGGAAAATTCAAGTGCAACGAGATAAGGAAGAATAGTTTTGCATTAATCAGAACTTTTAGCTAGGAAAGAAAGTGACTATTTCAGTAGATCTCTAATGAGAGGCATCTTTATCTAGGAAGCACATGCTGTGCATGATTTCCAGAAATCTTCAAAATTAAAAGGAATTATGGTGACGTAGGTATCTGTGGCAGCATATCCCAGTTCTTGGGGCAAATAAGAAAAAACTCTTGTGCTTTTAGCACTGCTCAGGCTGTAGGTGTTAGATAGGGTTTGTTGTCAGTGAAGGGGACTATGGAAACAGTGCCGTAGGTGTGGAAGTGTAACCCCTAAACAAGTGCACGGGAGGCCATGGGAGGGATTTTTGAAGGCAGGTTCAAGACCCACCTGGCATATAGACTTAAGGGCAAACAAAATTCTACTGCAGTAAAGCAGATGGGCAGTGCATAGCAGGCATAAAGCTAATTTGGAAATAATAGATTTTTTTTTTTTTTAATGGAATGATTTTTATCATACAGAAGTGTTTGGAAAATTCCAGCTGGTGTGTCCATGGAAGAAGCAGCCCTTCTTTGAAAGGCAGCCAGCACAAGCTGCAGGGGCTGTGTTAAAAGCAACTTTTGCTTTAGGCCCAGGTCTCTCATTGGCCAGTGATCTTTAGCCTATTTTAGATCTTTCTGCTACAAATTTAGATCAATAACAGCACTGTCACCTTGGTTTCCTCATCTTTCCCTCTCCCTAGACAGCAGCAAGTGGCAAAACACGATGCTGGCATATTGTTGGCTGAAAAGCAGCCAGTGGATTGAAACTGCGCAGCAGCTCCCTCTGAACGTGCCCTGCTGTGGCTTCCTTCGTGTGCGTTGTGATATACTGCGTCGTGAGGCTGTTTATGAGCAACACAGCCTGTTTATGTATTCAACATTGTCCCTGCTATCCTCCCTGCCACCACCACCCCTGCATCAATATTCGCCTCGTGTGTTTGGCACAGGCATCTTATGCTAGTTCTGTCTGGAGTTATTTTGGCTCGCCAGTGACCTTGCGGACAAGTTTGCCCAGCCTTTCCAAACCAAACCCTCAAGTATACCTTTGTAGAGTGTTTTCAGCCTGAGCAAAGCTAGTGCCAGTGCAGGAGTGAAGAAAAGAGCCCATTTTCAAGCCTCTCCTAAGCACGGCCCCTCAGTGTCACATAGATTTCTGCCTAAGAAGCTCCCGCGGCTGCCAGCAGCAAAGGCTGGAAGCAGAATGGAGGCTGGGGGAGGGATCTCTTCTCCTGCTGGCCAGATCCTCTGAACAATAAAGCCAAGCGGGTGAAAGCAAAAGACATGTTAACTGAAGCGAGCTGAACTGTTCCTTCATCAGTGCCGGAGGCTGACTTGCTTTATCCTGCTTTTCATTCTGTCATTGGGGGCCTAATCCCGCACCGATGACAGGAGGGGGACTTTCTCCACTCATGCCTTTGTCCACAATAAAAAAAAAAGCAGGCCTTAGCTTCACAAAGACCAGCCTCGCCACTCTGGGTTTTCCTCTAAACCAAGCCCAGACAAATGTGCTATTATTTCACCTGAAGTTCCAGTTGAAAAACAAACAAAAATCCCTTATCACACATGCTGAAGTCTAGACAGTTAAGCTGTACCCTAAAAACCACAAAATGGAGATGATGCACAAAATCCTCCACCAGCCTCACCCCATTAAAGCTGCTGAAGATTTGCCGGCGTGTCCTCGCTGGAGCTTTCGTCAAGGATTTAAGAGGCTCGTCTGTTTGAAATTGTCCCCAGGCTACCTGCAACCAGAGGCCCAGGATCTCTGCACATCCATTGGGCATTGTTTTTATTTGTTTTCATCTGTGCATGAATTTCTTTAAAAATACCCAGCAGAGCAATAAAAAGGGATTGTTTTAATCTTTAGAGATGATAGCACACTGTTTTGCATCAAGGACATTCAGAAACAATGCGTCAGATAAACTGTACCAGGAGACTTTTTTTTTTTCCTTCAGGCTTTTCAGAAAATAAAACCCATTCTGCACGGAGCTTACTGTTGATGAGGCACATGTAGGGTTGTTTTGTCATCCCAGGAGAGTTAACACCTCCGCTGGGGCAATTTGCATGCATGGTGCAGACTTGGCGAGGTTGTGCCCAGAGCCAAGGTGGAGGGCGGTCATCATCCTGCAGCGACAGCTGGACCTGGCCTTGAGCCAGGAGCAGCTTAACGCAGCTAGAAGATTGGGGTGGTGCCGCCTGGGTTGTACATCACCTTCTCCGGAAGAGGGGCGCTGAAGTCCAAGTTTTGTTCTCCCCTTGTCCTGCTGCCACCCAAGGAACTGCTTTAAAACCTGGCTGCACGTCGGTTGTGTTACACAGGACAGCGCAGAGGACGACAGAGCACCTTCTGCCATGCAGATCTCAGTTAATATTAACAACAATTATTTGTGTAGCTGCAAATCTACTGTTTCTCTCTTCTGAGGCCTCTTCAGCAATATCCTTCCCTGCCTGAATGAATGAGGTTATAAAACACAGTAATTACAAATCTCATTGACTGCCTCGCATTCAAGGGCGTGTTGCCTCCGAGCATTGCTCTGAAGCGTGTTACCCGGGAGACTGCCCTGTGCAATTCAAAACAGCATTATTCTGACCCAGCGAGCTTGTTGGAGGGGAGAACACTTGGGATGCTGACCTGCTGCCACAGCCCAGTAAATGAATTTTTCTCATTTCACAGCGGGACAACGCCACAGTACAACGAGGCCGGTACGCTCAAGTGTTCTTTTGAGGCATGACTTACATCTCAGTGACAAGTGCTGGGTCACTGCAGATGTAGCAGGGGAGCCTAGGATGGCAGTCAGCAACCAGAAGCCCTGCTGGCAGCCCGCACAAATTCAGCAGCCTTCTCCGAACGCTCGGGTGTCTCAAGAGCTTTCTGGAAAACCCGTAAGCATCTCAGGCAGCATTACGTGGTACCAATAAAACCATTTCTTAACATGTCCAAGTCAGGCTGTGCTAGTAGGACAGGCTAAAAAGCATGTAATAAGTGACAGCTGGCTGTTCTGCCTTGCACCGCAAACCGCAGCATGCTTCAATTCCATCCTTTCCCCATCAATCCAAGCGTAGTCAGGGTCTGTACGGGTGCTTTCCTCAGTCCTTGGGGGTTTGTTATCAGTATCAATTCTGCAGTGCCCTGCCAATCCCCTGTCCTCTCAAAGGGATTGTAAAACCTGAGCAGGCTCATGCTCTCAAAAAAAAAAAAAAATCCCAACCCAACAACAACAAAAGCTTAAAGAGAAGAGAAGGATCTTCTCAGAACAGTAGCAAGCACAAAACATGTCTGTTGCCATCCATTTTCTCAATTACTGTCAATGTGCAGAAGGCACATGGTGCTGTGTGGTAGCCCAGACAGTCACATCCTCTTTGTGCTCAAGTAGGAGAGGGAGCTGAGGTGCAGTGCAGCCGCTCCCAGCAGGTGTGCAAGCCGATTGAGTTTAATTAGAAACATCCTGCTGAAAATGTAAATGTACAAGTGCATCATCCCCGTCAGGGGCTGCTGCCAAAGCCTGTGTTTTGCCAAGGCTTTGACACACCAACAGCTGCCGATGCCCCTTCCCTTGCTTGTTCCAGTGCTGCCAGGCACATGGGCGCTGGATTCATGTCATACCCCTGCATGGCATGGGGCTGGCTTATCTGCCCTCACCATGCCTTCTCCTGCAGGCACAGAGGCAGACCCACCTCGGTAAAGCGAAAGGGCTTTGTGAGTCACGGGAATGGGTGCAGTGCCAGGGGTTGTACTGCTGTCTGAATGTCCCCTCCACTCCATGTGTGTGTAAAAGACTTCACGGTGTTGGTGATTGTTTGGAGTTTTTTGCTTCGGTCTGTGAGCAGCAATGAAATGTCTCTTATGTCTGTGTCTCTGTGTGATTGCAGGAGTTAACCAGTTCATTATATTTGGTCAGCTGAGTTTTTCCACTCTTCTGCTGAAAGTGATGAGCAATTGATTTCACCTTCTTTCCTGATGATACAATATTTTTCCTCTGGCAGTTCTCAAGAAAATTCTCTTCCAAATACAAAAGCTGTCGTCAAACCACTGCCAAGCTATGCAACCATGGTGTCACGTGAAATAACTGGTCCGTAGTGCAGGCAGCTCTGGTTCCATCTAAACCACAGATACTCTGCGGAAATCAATTCACATCCAATTCTGGTTGCTAATCATTAGAAGTCACCTGTTGGTTCTGGAGCCATTTTTTCCATTCTTTTCGTAGAAGTGACAGGCTCTTGAACCCATGCCTGCAAAGGACGTGTGCAGATGCTTTAAAAATCCTGTTCATGGTTTCTATAGATAGTAGGCTGTCTACAGTCAGTCTTTTAATTAAAAAAAAAATGAGATTTAGCTATTCCTTGCCGCACATGGTTTAAACAGTGCTGTAGCATCTTTCAGAGCTCCTATCTAGCCACAGAATCATAGAATCCTAGAATCTCCTTAGATGGAAGGGACCTCTAAAGGCCATCCAGTCCAGCTCCCCTGCAATGAACAGGGACAGCTACAGCTGGATCAGGTTGCTCAGAGCCCTGTCCAGCCTGACCCTGAAGGTCTCCAGGGACAGGGCTTCCACCACCTCTCTGGGCAACCTGTGCCAGTGCTTCACCACCCTTATTGTAAAAACCTTTTTCCTTCTATCCAGTCTAAATCTCCCCTCTCACAATTTGAAACCATTTCCCCTAGTCCTATCACAACAGACCCTGCTAAAGAGTCTGTCCCCTTCTTTCCTTAGCCCCCCTTTAGATACTGAAAGGCCGCTACCAGGTCTCCCTGGAGCCTTCTCTTCTCCAGGCTGAACAGCCCCAACTCTCTCAATCTGTCCTCACAGGGGAGGTGTTCTATCCCTTGGATCATTTTTGTGGCCCTCCTCTGGACGCGCTCCTACAGCTCCATGTCCCTCCTGTGCTGAGGACTCCCCATCTGGACGCAGCACTCCAGGTGGGGTCTCACCAGCGCAGAGCAGAGGGGCAGGATCACCTCCCTTGCCCTGCTGGCCACGCTGCTTTGGATGCAGCCCAGGATGTGACTGGCTTTTTGGGCTGCGAGGGCACACTGCTGGCTCATGTCCAGCTTGTCACCCACCAGTACCCCCAAGTCCCTTTTGACAGGGCTCTGTTCACTCTTTTCATCCTCCAGCTTGTATAGGTAGCAGGGGTTGCTGCAATCCAGCTGCAAGACCTTGCATTTCGCTTTGTTGAACCTCATGAGGTTCTCCTGGGCCCACTGCTCCAGCCTGTCTAGGTCTGTCCGGATGGCATCCCATCCCTCAGGTGTGCAATGTACCAGCCAAACTGGCAGCTCCTGTGCTGTAGGGGTGAGGACTTCTCCAAACAGTGAAGTGCAGTGAGATGGCTCTGCTGCTGCTGGACCACTTCTGTGCAAATCACGTGTGCAGGTATTTATGTAAGAATCACAGTGTCTTTTCTCAGTATACCTTCATTGCTCATAAAACTAATTCGCAAATATTCGAGTATAAAGCTAGATACCTTGATAATATTCCATCAAAAACAGTTTCTATTATATTTCAGTTAAATAGTTTGAGCTCAAGTTTCTCTCTTTAAGAGAGCAGCGTATCACTTTAGTGTTCTAAACAATTACAGAAATAAAGCCAGATCTGGATAAAATATGCTTGTGGCTTGGATGAGTAACAGTTTTTTTCATGCTTGACTTCCAGAAAGATGGCTGCTCTAGAAGTGTCTGATGTGGGCATTACATGACAATTAGCAGTTGTTTCTGTGCTGACAGGTGTCCACATCAAAAAGCACTGATAGTCTCTTGTTAGCAATTTTGGAGATACTATAATAAAATAGCTTAGGCCATTTCCGAGAGAAATTGTCCTTTGCACCAAAAGCACAGCCTCACTGCCTAGTTCACAGTGGGGAAGGTCAGATTGCAAACTATTATAGCAGCTAATTTTCATGAAAGTTTAAGTCCTTTCTGCCAGTACAGAGTGAAAAAAAAAAAAAACAAAAAAAAACACTTTTTCCACTGGATAGGTCTCATAGCCAGGTAGATGAACATGCTGTGTTTCAGCATTTTGTGTACGCGTGAACTGTTTAAACAGTGAAGAAATAAACAGTATGCGTACACATAGTGGTGGCATTGCTCATCTGGGACTAGGTGACACACTAAGAAGCAAGAGAAGGGAAAGGAAAGATTTGTAAAGAAGGGGAGAATGACAGAGCAAAACCTCACATTGGCCGCATTCTGGTGAGCAGAGTTCACAAATTCCCTTATTGCACAGCTATAGCATGTCTCAAAGCTTCTTAAAATGTTACAAAGAAGTTGTGTTATTCAGATAATTCAGGGGGAAAATATCTGTTCTACATCAGTGCTGAAAAGATTGCAGTGCAAACTGTGACCTAAATTAATTTCTCTGCCTATAATCCAGAAGTCTGTCCTCCAGCCTTCCCATCATGCAGCCCACTGCAGTTAAAAGGAGTCCTTGTGTGAGGGCTTTTTGCCCTGAGGTAGGACTGCAGAATGATAGGCTGTGGCTGGCAGTGTGAGTTTGAAACATTCGCTAACAGGCAAAGGTCTGTGGGAGCAGCCGTGGCAGGTGGGATTTGATAGCAGAGAGTCTGTGCAGCTGCCAAAAAATTGCAACCCAGATGCTGGGACTGAGCTCATGCTGCTTGATAGGGATGGTGTTCTGGGGAAAACAGCGAGCCTGCAAGTGTCTGCCAGAGAGACGAATTTGATTCCAGTGCTGCCTTACCTAGTCCTTCTCCCGCGTCTAGACAAGTCACAGGGTCTTCTGTGCAAAGGTAACTGGCTGGACATGGAGATGTGTGGCATTTTTCATAACCACGCATCCAAAAAGTGCCTATCAAATCAGACTCCTTTTTCCCTCTCCAAAAAACTTGCTTAAATCCACTACTTACTGTCTGCTTTTCCCTCTTTCTCTCTCTCTCTTCTTGGCAGGAGCTGTCATCTCTCAGCTCCCTGTTCCCCTCACACATTCATTCTGCAAGGTACGTTTATACTCTTGCTCCTCAGAGACTGTACTCTTCCCAAGACATTGAACTTCCTTTTTTCTCCATCCTTGCCCTGTTGGAGGTCAGTTCCCACTCTGAAAAGCACCAGCAGAGAGAGAGAGAGAGAGCATGCATACACTGAAATAAAAACAAAGCAGCAGCCCAGCCGTCTTTTACCCTTCCACGACCACCCTGATGAATAGGAAGCTGGGACCAGCGGTGTGTCCATCCTGTAAGGGCATCCACTGGCTGAGCAGAGGCAAACATGCTCCCATACCCCTTAGTATAAGGAGCTGGGCAAGGCCAGCAGCCTGCAAACCAGGCTAAGCACTTCACCCTTTCTGCCCAAAGGAGGAATTTCCTAAAAATACATGTCCTGACATACCGCTGAGCCACATGGCACAGTGAGTGCCGTCCTATTTTCAGCCTGCTCGGCAGGGTGACATAGCTAGTTACACCTCCTCCCAGAAATGGCACGTCAGCAGTGCAACACTTGCTGGTGGACCATCAGCAGGACTCCTGCGGGATGGTGCTCTCCGCTGGAATTCCCTGTCAGGCGATGGCACGTTGGTCACGCGCAGATCCATGGTTACGGGAAGCATCCCCTGAGTGTCCTTAGGGCAGCTGCCTCCTGCCTGTCCTGGAGCAGTGGTACTCTGCAGGCTGCAGAGGGGTGGGATGCTGGGCTGGGGAGGGGAGTGGGGGGAGCCATGGTCACAGCTGCTTCTCACCTGGCCTGAGAGCAGCCCTCCCAGTGGATACAGTGCCTGCCTGGCACCTGCCTTTTACAGCTCCACCAAACAGGCCAAAGGGAAAGCAACATTTGGCCTTCAGAGATGGTCAGTAGCCTCCTTCCAAACCATGGCTGATTAGCAGCTTCTGTTTTCCCAACTCTGAGGCTTATTGCAGAATCCTAGGAATGTTCCTGTGCTCCAGATATCCCAAAATAACTGCTCTAAGCTCTCCTTGGGGAAAAGCAATCCTTACAGCGGCGTCTTAACTCGTTTTTTTCTGTTGAAGCAGTTGAGCTTGAGGGAGAGAACTTGTCTTTGCATCTGGTCACTGTGGCCCCCACAGGAGAAATGAGCATCTTGGACACTCACATTAATAAGCTTGTGTGTCTGCTCACACACTGTCCAAGGAATTGCAAACACTTTGTTCACCTCACTTCTGTTTGCTGCAGAAGAAAGCTTCCTCCCTGCAAATCCATTAGGTAGCTGGCAGCTTCAGCAGCTGAGCAAATCCCTGTCTGTGCTGCTGGATCACGGCCCCCAGCACCACTCCACAGAGCTGTTTTGCAAGTTTCCTCTGCAGTTGCCAGGCTTCCTTCCTCCATCCAGAGGAGATAGCGGAGCCATCACAAACAAAATGCTAAGTGATTCTCTGAAGCCCAAGCCATCACTTAGACTCTTTGAGTAGCCATTTCCTCTCCTGGGGGAACTGCGCATTTCCCTCATCCGATGCTTGGGGTTGTTGGAAGGAGCAAAACTGATCTGCTGTGCAAGCGCAGAGATGTCAGCAAGGGTCCATTAGTGGGAAAGCTGTTGTTCTGCTTCCCAGAGGTGGGTTATCCTGGTTTCCAGGGAATCTGTAGCTCCTGTTTATCTGTGCCAATCACTTGTGTTCCTTTGTTGGGGTAGGTTTTTCTCCATGTCCCTAAGGTGCTCATTAGTACATTATTCAGCATCTGTTGACATATCTTCGGAAACTAAAATAAATTTCTGAAAGACAAAACTCAAGTTCTCCTCTGATCCCCTCTCTAAAATGTGTGCAACACTTTACAAAAGGAGCTGAATATTTCTTAAATCCCTCGAGTTCCTGCAGTGGTTCATTCACCTCTGGAGAACAAGAGTTGCATCCAAGCCTAACGACGTCCTTGCCCTGATCGCTCCCCGCAGCCAGTTCTGCAGCAGATGCCTCTCCGCTGAGCTCCAGCCTGATCTTGCAGAAGATTATTGGCTTTAGTTGTGGTTTGCCATCCACAACCCTCTAGATATCACGCAGCTCTACTAATCAGTTTTGTCCTCACACTGTGCTTTGCTCTGAGATCAAGTCAAAGCCTAGAAATGGTAGTGGTCAAGTTGCTTGTCTACAGATGAACTCATAAGTGATGTTTTGGAAGGTGCTCAGAAACTGTCAGAAGGGAGAAGGGACGGAATTATACTTCAGCCTTCAAACTGTTTTTCACGAAAAAGGAAACCAGTTAGAATTTGTTTAAATTCTGTGCTATTTACCTGCCTGTTACCACACCAAAAACAGAACAGAGTGAGGGACTATAGCACTCCAGTATAGAAGATAGCATGTGGTACAGTAACAGAATGTATTTCCTCCTGGTACCTAAGACACAGCTGCACAAAGCAGGGCAGGAGTGAGCAAGAATTCCAGGTTTTCAGCAAACAGTCCCAATACACTGAGCTGGCCACAGTCAAGAAGGAAGCAGAATTCCCTTCTTGCCAAACAGACGGGGAACGTGAAAACTTCACAGCTCTCCAGTGTCTCTGGAACTTACATTAATGTTATTTGTCAAAAGGCTTTAATAATTTACCTTCTCTGTGAGTTTCTTCACTCATTCACTTTTGAACATGTAACAGAAAACACAGCGCTCAGTAATTCAGCAAAATCTCTTCGGAGGGCCATGATGTATGGGACACGTTGTGTTCAGCAGTAGGTGGACATGTGGCTGGCAGGGCCGGAGGCACCAGGGCAGTGGAGACAGGCAGGGGCTGGCACACAGCAGTGCACTCCTGCCCAGCTCCCTCTCCATTTCCCAGCAGCCTGGGCTGGGACTGCACTCCCAGGCTCCAGCCGCAGTTGTGCAGAGGATGTCATTAATAACTTGCTATCCTAGAGACCGCCAGTAGCGGAAAAATAAGCAAATTAAGATTTTTTACATATCTCGGCTCTCCTTCCAGGAGACATCTGCTGTCGTCTGCATTGGCATGCTGTGGGCTTGGATCAGCCGTGGCTTCACTGTGCTGCACCCTTCCCCAGAGGCATGTTAAGCACAGTGCTTGGTCGGGCGATTAGTACAGGCAAAGCCTTCCAGGGGACTGAGCTTCGCAGGGACCATCGGCAGAGCTGAAGCTGCCATGTAGAACCTGATCATGTCTCGTGTTCAGACAGGATTTACTCTGTCCAGAGAGGTGAAGATAGCATGCTTGAGAATTATCTCAAAGAACCCTTCTGTTCTTCCAAGCCAGTGCATTAAAAATTGGAGCAAGATTCAGCATTGGCACTGGAGGAAACACAGGCATCCAGAAATACACTGTTCATCAGCCACAGCACGCTGTGGGCACTCAGATCAGTCGGGTGTACAGGTTTTAAGCCCGGACATTCCCCAGCTATATGCAGCAACATCCTGCTATGTGTGACAGAACACAGGCACCTGCTTGCTATCAGATAGAGGCAGAGAGTCATTCCCCCCCAGGGGAAGACGTGCTTAAACGCTGCCTTAACTTCTTAAAAATATTTGCTGGAAGTCAGTGTGCACATGCTGGGCACAGGAGAGGTAACTTCTTTTCCCTCCTCAGCCTGAGAATATTTAAGCCCAGGACTTCTGCCTCCCAAAGCCTGGACGTCGTCCCTGTCCTCTGGGTTGTTTCTGAATAATGGCAAATAGTTCAGCTTTGCATTGGTAGCAACTAACAGTCTAGAGCAACTGCTTTCCAGTTGAGTGCTGTAGCCAGCAGGTTATCTATGGCTTGTCAGCATTCTGCACATAAACTGCTTGCTTTTTCTCTCATTGCTGAGGCTCAGTTCTGCACATTTGGAAATACTTGGATATGCCTAGGCTGAATCTCACTAATTTCTACAAGGAAGAAAGGATCACTGTACAGTGAAGAACAAAGCTGGGACCCTGAATTATAAGTTATGCATTAGAAATTACTACCAGTTATTGGGTTTGGACCTTCTTCTAATACCTGTTTTTGCAGACAGCGCTGTGAGGTTGAGTCCTAGAGTCCTAGCTGCCGCTGCTGTGCGCTCCACTGCAGCATTACTATGACAACTGCTACAGTCAGGGCTGGAGAAATCTTGCCTTCCCTAGGAAAAGAGTGTGTGAAACAAATGCTGCACTCTGTTAGACTCAAGCACGGGGTTGAGACATCCTGCTAGGTTTCGTTGCTCGCTGCTTCATCTCCATGTAGGTCTCTGCAAAGGGAGAACTACCTAGAGAATATTCACATGCAGCAAGCAATTCTGCTTTGAATGAAGCCTAAGTGACGACAGTCCAACAAGGCAGAAAAACATCACTCTCTTCGTTCTCCCTAGGCTTGTATGAGCCTCTCTGTGAAGAGATCAGAGCCTCTTGGTTTGTAATGCTGCTCAAGGGTTTGCTTTTTGTGTCAATAAATGTTTTATCATGTTTAAGCTTTGAACACAGTAGAAACATCCCTGCTAACATTTGATGAACCGAAATGGATGCAGCCAGCCTGGGCAGCGTCCGACGTGGAGCGCGGCACAGTGCTTCCCTCCTGCGTGGGCTAGGGGCTTGCCGTGGCCTCACTGAGGGGCCCTGTGCAAGGCCATCTCCTCGCAGTTCTGCACTGCCTTGAAAAACACATGGGGCAAGCTGAGGAAGGGGCTGTTCCTCCCTTCACAACTTCACCTCTTTGGATCTTCTCTGTCATTTGGTTTTAGTTCACTCCTGGGTGAAGTTTCCCTGCCAAAGAGTAGTGCTACCTCCATATGTTTGGTAATCATATCCGTGATCCCAAGTCTGTCATGGGCCGAAGATGTCTCTGCCTTCCCTCGCCTGGGCTGTCCCTCCTGATGGCAGTTGCAGCCTCACTTCTTCCCTGGGCCCATGCTCCTCCACAGCACACAGCAAGGCTGAAGGGAGGTTTGCACAGAAAGCAGCTGCCTGGCTGCCCTTGGTGCCTCAAGGTCTTGGGGTCGAATCTACTGAGTTAAAACCCACAGACAGTGCAGTAGTGCTACAAATCATGGCTCTGCTTTTCCCAGCACTGGCCAGTGCCCACCTCCAGTGCTGTTCCGTCCTTTTCCCTTTCTGTGTGCTGTGTTTTGCCATGCCCCTGCCTGCCTTCCCTCTCCGTCCCCTCCCCTGCTCTGTCCAACGCAGTGCTTTAGCATTGCTGACTGACAGGGGATGTGGCAGCTTCAGCAAGGGAGCCGCGGAGGGGGAAGGCAGAACAGGAAGAGCTGCACTCGATGAAAGAGGGAGCAGAGGCACTGGAAGAAGAGCATCTTCCTCCAAATTGGATCCCAGTCACCCTTCATCACAGAGCAAATTAAGGCGGGGTCTCTAGTGCAGTGCCTTTGGTGAGAGAGCCTGTCTCCTCACACAGCTCTATGTGTTTCTACAGTGTATGTTCAGAGAAAAAAAATCAGATTTATAGCTCAGATTCACCACAGCCTGCACTGAATCAGCAAAATGGATGGTTAGCTACCTTGCATACTGCCAGCCCCGGCATGACTAAGTGACAGCACAACAGAAACTCACTCCACTGCTCTCAGCTAAGTAAAATCCTGGTTCCTCAGAAACGCAAAGGGCATGAATGCAGAGGGAAATAATCATGGAGAAATCAGCTGGTGGCCTGTGTTTATATTCTGTGAGACCTACGATTTTCAGGGTTAATCTTTGTCATTTTCCAAAAGGAGTCTCTGATATTTCATGATTTATGCAACAGATTCTGCCTACAACTTACTCTGATTGCTAAATAATTACAGAAGTGTTTGTTGCCCTGTAGCAGTGCAAATTTTTCCTTTACATTGAGACTGTTACCACCGAATGCCAAATGCATCTTGAAAGACTCTTTGTAGGCTTCTGCTGAATAAGCACACTTTGGAATGAGCACTTTTCTCCAGTCTGCTCTGGCCTTGCCAGCTGCTAATGACCGTCATAGTAACCACTAGTGACACGTCCATGTCACAGCCTGTAGCAGACAGGAAGGATACCCCATTTACCTTGAAGCCAATTAACTAGTGCACCAGCAGTGCCCAGCAGCAAAGTCTGCAAAGTCTAATTTACTCTGGTAGTTTCTTAGGGTATTTTGACAATAATGGGCCAAAATTCCCTGTTCAGTTGGGAAAAGGAGCAGAGACAATCTCAGTTTGGAGTTTGAGTCTTGTGCCAAAAAAAAAGATGGAAAGAGAGAGAGAGGTTGCATTCAAAGCAATTATTAAAAGCAGTATGTAAAGGATTGAGTCTAGTCCACCTATACAGATTCTCTAAAAATGAGATGACCACAAAACAAACAGCAGCCTTCTTGGAATGAAAAAAAAAAATGTTTTTCTTGACATCTCTTTCCGGTGCAAGCCACAAGGGAAAGAACAAATAAATCTGTGCCACCTTAGTCGAAGGAGACAAGGATGCCAAGACTCGAGAGAACTCCCTGCTGCTCATCAGGTGTTTGAGCTAAACATTTGCAAAGGAAGTTTTGACTTTCATTGCTAAAAATAAACTCCTTGTGCATGAGGCTTATTTTATAGTCTTCCATAATGTCTTTTCTGAACTATTTTGTGGGAATTTTATGAGCTAACAGCTTTTAGGGAGGTTTCTTCAAACTCTAAGAAAATAAAGGCACAGGTCTGGAATTTCAAGACCTGCTGAATCAACTGCTAAGTGAGTATTACATCACCGAGGGCAAGGGAGTCCAGCCAACCATCATTATATGTGGTTTAGTTCATGTTTGTTTTATGTGCAGATGGGGTCTGAAATACCTTTGGAAAAGCTTCCCAGAAGCACCTCCCCTCCAATGAAATTTAAAGTATAGATTTAGGACTCCAGCTACCAGCATAAGGCACCCTAACTCAGCAAACTAGATTCGGTATCTCCACTCTGCCTTCACGCACTGCTACCCTGTACCAGTTTCATTGTGCCACCACCCTTCGCTACAGATGAATTCTCTCCAGTTCTTTCAGTGCCATCTTTTAGACTGGCTTGAAAGCACAACCTTCGTTACTCTGCCTCTTGTTTACCAGATTCCAAGTATGTCTTCAGATCTAAGGAAGAAAATACATTAATTTAATCTGCAGAAGTTACCCTCAGGCCTTCTTGAGTGAATTAGCATCCAGGCTCTGTACAGATACATTAATGCACCTAGCACATGAAATACCTACGTGTGGTTAGCAGAGGACTTGGTGTGAGCCCTGCCAGCATGCTGCCTACAGGAGCTCAAAAGCAAAATGATTCCAATACACCTTTTGGGCTGATTTTTTTTTAGTATGTTTTTTAGTATTTATGTTACTCCCGTGTTTAAAAAGAAGCTGGTCCTCGTTGCCCTGGAGGGCCTGACATGGTACTACCAACACCAATGGAGAAGACCATGCCTAGGGGTGCTCACCAGCTTTGGAAGGAAAATAACTGGGCAAAAATAGAAGTGCCAGTGATAGCCAGGAGGTGGCAGAGGAGCCAGGCCACTTTGTACACTGGTTTCTGCATTAATTTGGCAAAAACGAAAATGCAAACCAAAGGAAGACAACAGAACCCAGCCCCACCCTCCCTCTTCAAGAATAAGAGGATGAAACCCTTAATCACTTTCCTGCTTGTATTTATACTAATTGCTCATCTTTCTGAGATCTGACTTTATGAAATTATGCATGCACACCAAGCAGATGAGTTTCCATAGAAACTCAGGAACTGAACTTTCATTAGAAAAATCTTTTAAAAAAATATCTTCCAGATAAAAATGCAAATTGCCTGTCAGTGGGTGGCTTTCTGAATTTATATATGATTTTTTTCTGTTGCACTGTAGGCAGATTCCAGCTGAACCTACATAGCAACAACATGCAGGCATTGTTTATAGCAAGCCAGACTCCACAGGGAAATAAGAAATTTCAGTAGCAAGGAGAAGCTCTCAAGTACAAATACCTCAGGGAAACAAAAAGCTGAAGTGCTCAGTGCTGCGTGTTAGCGAGGCTTGGGGACTGTGCAGCCTCCAGCTCTCAGAAAATGCTGGTGGCTTGCAAGGAGCAGGGGGGAGGGAGAGGGAGAGAAGAAACCCAAAAGAAGCTCTCCTGCAAACAGAATTAATGATGCCCAGCCTGTGCTTCAAACACCTAGCAGCATATTTCTGCCAGCTCACTTAAGCCTCACTGGAAAGGCTGACACCGTCTGCTGTTGCTCACTTGCAAAGGAGAGAGCTAAATTCTGTGATTTGGGACCGTTCGCAGCTTGGGTTTGGGAATGGGTTGGCCACAGCCTGACTTCTTGGGCTGAGGCCTTGGGCAGTCTTTGGCACGACCAGTCGTGCATGTCAGCAAGCAGGCATTTTTAGCTCCTTTAGCAAAAGTTTCCTCCTGTCAACAGGAGTCCTTCCACTGGCTTTGGGGAGCCTTGGGTTCACAGACTTTTTTTTTAAGCTAAACCGGCATACTTGAAAGCCCTGAAGACCAACAAGCAAACGTTCACTTGCACTGTGCTTGCTGGTGTGCTACACTTAACCTCATCCCCAGGTGAACAAAGCACCTGGGGTCTGAACACAGCTCCTTCTCCCAGTGCTCCTGGGACCCGTGCCTGAAAAGGTCTGTCCTCCTCAAGCACAGCCAAACTAAGATGCACAGGGTCCGTGGTGGGAGCCATAGAGAGAAGGAGCCCTGCTGGCCTCCACTCTGGTCCCACGAGGGTGCAGGAGCACACAAGGCCCCTGAGCTGCATGAGCACCGCCAGCGTTTTACGAGGAGGTGGATTTCACTGTGGCATTGTTGAAAAGCGTGAGATGTCAGCCGAGGAGGGAATTCCCCTCCTCGTTGGAGAGGGATGACAGGCAGCAGCTGCACAGGCTGGCGGTCAGCTGGTGTGCCTGCGTCCCTCTGGCAGTGAGGAAGGGCTGCGGCAGGCCTGCTGGGGCTCGGGCCGCTCAGCGTCAGGGTGAGGAGAGCGGCGGGGCCCTGACCACCAGAGAGCAGAAGCAGCTCTGCTCGGTCAGCGCAATGGGAAGAGCTTTTAGAAGAGTGGTTTTGTGGTTGAGGACAAACACAAGCAGAGATAGCTCCCGTCTATTCTTGGCTCTGCAGCAGACTTGCTGTGGCCACATTACTTGCCCTTTCTGTACCTCATTATCCCTGTCAAGTGGGTGACTCAAATTGTAATTGAACAAATTCCTTCCAGTCTGTCATGACATGCCAGTGGTTGTTTCCAGGCAGCTACCTCTGGGGGAAGCAGCCTATCCCATCAGAGCATCTCCCTTCCACCTGTGCCTGCTCATAAAGGGATTCAGCCCATGGCCTCGTCATTCTCCAGCAAAGAGAGAAACCTAAGGGAAGATCATGCCCACTGAATCCCTAAATACTGAGATCTGGTTCTGAACTGAATATTCAGGTCAAAGTTATATGCAAGAAAGAGGCAGTGAAACTTGTTGTAGTACTGCCTATATTTGATTAAATGAGTGTTTCTTAATTCTTCTCTCTGGCAAACTAAAGTGTTTCTGTCAGTATTAGTAGTATCACTGGCTAGCGAGTCTTAGTCATGCTGCTGCATCTATTGGCATTTTTGGAAAAGCAAACAAAACAAAACAAAACCAAAAATGTTCATTAATTCCAAAAGTACCACCATTTTTTCATCAGAAATTTAGCTTGAGTTCTAGCTGCAAGTGTTTTCAGGCCTTTTACGTCTTCTGGTATCAGTGAAAGTTAACCAGACCCATTAAGGGCAGAGCTCATGTTTCTCTTTATACATATGACTGTGTCCACATGCTGCCTAGTCTCAGGAGAAGCATAAAGTCAGGCAGTCATCTCACTTTACAACATTTCCATGTGTTCACTAAATTAAATTGTATTTTCATACAAAAAGATTCCCAATACATGGCATTTGATTACTGGGCTGATATTATTATATATTATATTAATATATATATTATATAAGCATTATGAATTTCAAAGTACCAGTTACTTGCACTGTGGTGCTGCTTGGGCAACGTTGCTGGTATTTGATGTGCCCTGATGGGGCATCCCTCACCCTGTAGGATGAGGCCTTTAAGCTCACCCTGCCAGAAGCTGCCCAGAGAGGTCACCTCATGCTGGTGGTGGCATCTTGTGAGGTTTGGTGCTGCAGTGTATGAACATACTGAGCACTTGGCAGGCAACGTGAGAGTGCTGGCAGCTTCATCCACAGGCCACATCTGGGTGAAACTGGTGAGACATCCATCCTGGTGTGTGCACCAGGAGGAAGCAGAAAAAAGCCACTCATGCCTTGTGGCATACGAAGCCCATGTGACCATCTGGGCTGACTGCTGTATAATTAAAAAGGAACCTGACTCGTTAGATGCTTTGTGGGTTCAGACAGGTCTATGTGAGCCCTATAGGAAAACATGTTCTTCCTACCACTTCTTTCATCCTCCCCCTCCTGTTCCTTCCAGATTGTTACACACCCACTTGTGTCTTTTCTTACCCTAAGGACAGCTTTTTAAACAAGGTTCCTCCATCCTTCTCCCCCACACTGCTTCAGGCTCTGCACTGGAGTGCAGCAAGCAGGAAGACAGAGGCCCCAGCACTACTATGGACAGCCTGCCCCTGGAAGGGGGCCTCATCCCGCCAGACCCCTTTGTCATGAGCAAAGGACTTTCTGTATGGTCAGGATGTGGGAGCTGAGGGACTTTACCTCAGCCTCAGTTGGATTTTCCAGACATGCAAGAGTTAATTTAGCTACTGGTGTAATTGAACCTGCTTGTTTTCCCTGGGGATTAGGAGCTGATATAGGAGGAAGGGATGCTTAAAGGGCGTGTAGTCCTTCCGCACTACCGGCATCACAGTGGGTACCAGTGTACCGCACCAACATGTGTTCTCCTAGTAACAGCAGGAGCACTTGCAGGGCTGGATCAGTCTCTGCTTGGTCTTCACAACTGTTGTTTTAAATTACAGAATCAGAAGGATCACCATCACAAAAAGCCAAGCTTAAAAGCTGGTTGCTCCTCTCACTTCTCCAGAAATGGCAGGCGATCCTCCTCCCAGGGCCATGTGCCTGCACGTTGGGTCTGCCGGCCCGCTGGGCGCTGCCTTCTTCCTGCGCCCGGTACCATTGCTAACTGCTCGTCACTTGTTTGTTGGCAGGGCCTGGTGCTGAACAGACTTGGGCGGAGGGAGCTGGCCCAGAAGGTCCTCAGAGACGCCATCCAGATCCAGAACACCAGCCACAGGGCCTGGAACAGCCTTGGAGAGGTCTTGCAAGCTCAGGGGAGAAACGAAGCAGCCATAGAATGCTTCCTCACTGCTCTGGACCTGGAATCCAGCAGTCCTGTCGTCCCGTTCACTGTCATTCCCAGGGAGCTCTGAAGCTCGTCTCCATGGACAGACACCAAACAACAAAAAGACTCACAGAGAAGAACCTGGATTCAACATAAGTGCCATTGTAACCTGGAATTGGGCAAAGTGATTCCAGTATGGGGCGCAGGTCTACATGCTTAGCTGAGACGAGCCTAACTGTAGAGGAATTTGCAAGCAGCAGAGGAAGAGAATGCCTTTTTTTCTTCACAGATGCCTGGTTAACTTCCTGTTCAAGTTAATAGTAAGACATATCAAAATGTTGGTTCAAGGTGACTGACTGTAGAATAGATGGAGTACAGCTGTAGTACAGCTGTTCAAAGCACTTGCACCTTTCAGTTTTTATTAAGGATAAACCCCAAATCCAAAGATAAAGCCCCCAAGCCCGGAGTTAAATCTCAGACCAGCTCTGAACAGGAGTAAATGCACCAGTGAATGTACCGAGTTGTATTTACGCATGTGGCTGCCTCCACACAGACCTGACAGGATAGGAATGACAATTAAAGCATATAGACATGCAGTATATACCACTTACAAAATTATTTCAGTTATTCTGATAATCTTTTCTCCTGCCTTGCTGTTATATACTGCATATACACACTATATTTAGTGTGGCATTTGCCTAGATCAATTTAAAGTAAAAATACTTATTTTTTTTTTTTTAAAGCTGCTACAGTAGTATGATTCGCAAAACCAGAAAGACCAAACACCCTGTCAGTTCACACTTGGCCTAGTATTAAAAGCATGTATGTGTCTCCAATTACATATTTATTGAAAGGCCTTTCTTGAAGTAGCTAATTATGAACTCTGAGCTTCATTCTTGTTGATTACCTATTCCATCACTTTTAGTGAGGAATGAAGTGATTACCAGCATATCGTGCCTGAAGCCTGTGCTCTGCCCCATTACTGTTCCTGGCACTATGCACGTTTGTATCTGCCTTTTCACGATATAAAAGATTGCAGCAGTCTGTTAAGCGAAAGCACGCTGGAGGCAGTATGTGTGTATAAGCATTGCTTTTCTTTTACAACCAAATCCTTGGATTTTGTGTAGACATTTCACATCACAGGCAGGGAGCTGCGCCTTCAGCGGGGCGGGCTCGTGCAGTGCGCCGTATTAGATGTGAGCGTGATTTCCAGAGCCCCAGAAGAGCCCTAATCCACTCGCCTCCCACCGGCTGGCATGGCTGGGCCGCGGGGCAGCTGCCGCACCCTGCGCTAAGCCGATCCTCCCAGAGACGCGTGACCGGCTCGTGGCCCCCATGGCCCCCACGGCCTGAGACCTGCTGCAGCGCGGCACATGCGAGCCAGCCCCAAGGCAGAGGTGATGCAGAAATGAGCTGTGGGTGCTTTTCTACACAAAAAGCTGGGGCCATGTGCCCATTTCTGACCAAAGAATGTTTGTGACTCTTTCCCAAATGGGTTTGCACTGAAACATGTTGTGTACGATAGTTCTTCACAGTATTGTGGCCTGCACCTAGCTCCTTCCAGAAATCACAGAGTCTGTTCCACAGAGTCAGTGTTACATGGCCACATTGCTCGTTTGCAGTAGCACCAGCAGCAGAGGAAGGAGTAGGTGTTGAAGTACCAGAATTAAATGAGTTTCACGGAGCCAGAAAGACATAGCAGAGACCTGTTTTGCTGTGAAGGATGCTCTGAAGTCAGCTCTGCGCTGCAGGTGGGAAAAGGGGATGCGGAGGAGGAGATGTCACTGTTGACAAGGTATGAAAATCATTGTCCAGGTGTTTTAAAGCCTGTTCCACTCTTAGACGCAGTCTGACAACAGGTTTCAGTAGATTTATATAGACTGGTATTATTCTCCAATACTTGTTCTGGTCCACAGCACGGTCACAGGATGGGAGCGAGCCTCCTGTATAAGACACAGGGAGTCACCGTGGTCTGACATCAGCGCTCTCCTCTGCAACATCTGTCTGTCAGGCAGTGCCATAGTAACGCCTGTGTACCAGACAGCCATTCGAGTACACGCCGTGCACCAGCCTCTCACCGAGGAGCTGAGGTCTGCAGCACGACTGGTCCGAGCCCTGGCAGGAGGTACCCATTTTCCCAGCAGCAGCTGAGAAGCAGACACTCACAGACCTCGTTCCCGCTGCACGCATGGCTTGTAAACCGCCACCAGCGCGTCACGCTTGTTGCCATCAAGGGAGCTTCAGCTTGGTGATACTAGACTCCACAGCATTCTCCTTCCTAGGAGAGGTGCAGCGGTGCATAGGTACCTTGTGTGCATCAGCCATTGCAGTTGCAGTCCTGAGAGGCTCTGCTGCGGGTGGCAGGGAAGATACAGCTCCCATCAGCACCAGTAGGAGGTGCACAGGTGAGGTGCCTCTGCCTTCACAGCACACCGCAGCCCCCACACCAACCGCAGGCAAAGTTCTGCTTCAGTGATGAATTTGGACTCAGCCCTGAGATTTGCTGGGCGCTACCCAGAGGGTACGAAGCACATTTGCTGGAACAGTGTTAAGATTGCTGATACATTGCTGTGTTTTCTTCTTAATACTTAGAGGTTTAGAGCTTGAGATCATACTGACCTGAAATGCTCTGCACAGGGCAGGAAAGAGGGCAGTGTTTACGGACTTGCAAGTGTTCCGGGGGGCTCATCTTCTGTCTGTGTTTGTTTTTATGCATGGATTTTGCTCATACTTCCAGGTACAGAAAAACAAAGACAATGACTACAAACAAGTCTCTGTGTTGTGGTATTTATTTAGGTACCAACACTGATAAATCTAATAGACCCAGTCCTCTGAGCTGGTTAAGCAATACTCCTTTGCATAGCAGGATGCCCAGCATGCTTACTGCTCAGGGTTTTAAATTAAGCACGTGAGGTTTGCATCCTATCCCTCATCTGAATATTACAGATGATTCTAAGTAATGGAAGTTTAGGGAACAGTAAGGGAAGTACTGATTCTAGAGTCTTAGCACTGACTTGAGTCCAACAAAGTTTTCTTATTAGTTTAGAAAGAGGAGGCGAATGTTGTATCATTGCCTGATACAGGTACATCCTGGTTCCTTTCCTTCCACCACAAGGTTATTTTCCTTTGATTCAGCAGGGTGCATACGAAAGGAAAATAATTAGCTCCTGTTTTTCTGTTGCACAGTGAAGGAGCAGTATTTGCCGTTGGCTTTAACCAACAAGGTTTGGACCTGGTAACAGAGAGGAATCTGCCTGCAGGCGAACAGGAGAAGCCCAACAGGCCAAGGGGCGAGCCCCCTCCTTGTGTTAGCCCACGTAAACTGGCGTCAGCCCTGCAGAAGTTCCTGGTGCTGGTGAGAATTTCCTCCAGCTGCGGCTCTGCCCACCGGTGTACTCGCTCTGTGCAGGGAGTGCGGCAGCGCTGCCATATTCTGCGCTGCAGGAGTACCCCGGTCCGTTTCTATTGGTAACAGTTCATGCTACTGATTATCACAGTGTTTCAGAAGTGCTCATTATCTTTTCTTGGTAATGACTAATAAATCCAAATGGAGAACAGTCCTGGAGGGTGTTTACTTTAAAATTCGCTGGCTGAGAACCAAAGTAGGCACAGCACTGACTGCTGCAGTTGGAATTGCAGTTCCTTTATTTCTGAGAAGTCCCATTTTTGGAAAGTCTTGGTGAAGATGGCATTTGGCCACTTTGTATTTCATCTTAATAACAACTGGGAGGGAAGCAATCCTCTTTGGCAAAAAGAGATCACCACCGTGATCTTTTTCCAGCCAAACCAACTGAGATTTGATAGTTGCAATTCAGCCTAGGAAAGCAAGGCTCCCCAGAGCAGGCTCAGTGCAGCGGTAGTTGGCTGTGGCTGCATTGTGTTACAGGCACGTTGGACAGTTACGCAAGGAGCGGGTGTAGCTGGGACTTCTCCCCGTCCCTGCAACCCTTGGCTCTCACTGACTGAACCAGCCAGCCCCCGGGGTGTTCCCTTAGCCTGGCTGCAGGTGATGGTCTCCATGTTGTTGTTGTTGTTTGGTTCTGCAGATGTTGGCCTGTGGTCAGCCAAATAGTTGTTTTCTCAGCACCGAGAAGCAGCGGCATCCATCAGCAGGAGGGGGGGCAGCCACTGGCCCAGCAGCTGCAAGATGGTTCCTCTTGTGCCTTCAGCTCACGCCTTCAAGCTCCAGCAAACTAAGGCAGGGTCCCAAGGGCCTGGATCTTAAATGATCCAGCTCATTCTGCCCCCAGAATCACACACCAGTCAGTAGCCAAAACCACTGAAGGGGACCATAGCACCACACCACTGCAGAGCAGAGCGCGCTGGTGCAAGCAGGCACCTCTCTGACCGGTACACAGAGAGGTACCCTCACCTTTGGCACTTGTGGGTGTTTCGTACTCAGCCATGGCATCTGAACACTGTTAACAAGGTGGTTGCAGTTGCTTTTCCATGTGATTTAACTTTTCTTCTTCTTGTAAGATGTTTTCGCCAGATGAATAAAATTAACCCTGTGGAAAAGAAAATGCTCCTCATGCATAGTTATTTCCTGCCAATTTCAGTACTTTTATTAAATTCATGCCACAGCTATTTCAGGCACTGTGAAACAACTGTTTGCTATACTAACTGGAACCTAGTGTGCCTAGCCAGTTACCAGTTGCAAAGGGCATTTTGGCCTGCACCCTGTAGTTCATGGGAAAACCGGAGTGAGCATGCAGGCAGCATGCTTTCAGAGAGGAACAGAGCCAGGAAAAAGGAGAAATGTGGCTTGACTTGTTTGGATTTATGCAGATTTAAGTGAGCATCATGCTTTTATTGTGCTTCTTCCAGTAAAAATAAATAAAGGTAGTGTGAGAAACTTTAACATCAAGGTCATATGCAAATACTATGCCATTAAGTTTAGGGACTCACCTTATTTTGGCCACCATGCCATCAATCATCCTTTTGCTACAATCAGTCCTGTGTGGAAATAACCATCTCCATTCAAGAGCTTCCAGAGCATTCTTTGCATTTACACATTAATCTGTTGGGCAAGCTTCAAAGCGGCCTTCTTAAAAGGCCAGACCTTTAGTTGTATACCCAGATTAAGGAAAGAGTTTTTGAAGAGCAATTCTCCCTAAGTGGCTGCTTCAGGTCATGAGTGTATTCAGTATAACTCAAGCCGGACAAGGTTCCTCTGCAGCAACGGCAGGACAAGTCCTTCAGTGGTTCCTACAAAGCTGGAAATTGAAGTCATGGATATTCCCTTTGTGTCTAAATCATAGAATCACATAATGGCTTGGGTTGGAAGGGTCCTTAAAGACCATCTAGTTCCAACCCCCCTGCCATGGGCAGGGACACCTCCCACCAGACTGGGTTGCTCAGAGCCCCATCCAGCCTGGCCTTGAACACCCCCAGGGAGGGGGCAACCACAGCCTCTCTGGGCAGCCTGTGCCAGTGTCTCACCACCCTCCTCACAGGAAAGAATTTCTTCCTAATATCTAGCCTAAATCTCCCCTCCTCCAGTTTGTGGCCATTACCCCTCGTCCTGTTGCTACATGCCCTTCCAATGAATCCCTCCCCGGCTCTCCTGTAGGCCCCCTTCAGGTACTGGAAGGCCTTTCTGCTGCCAAACAGGGAAAACGAACTCAGCTACATGTGCCAGAGTCCTGCCTCGTGTGAAGGTGGGGTGTTCAGCAGTCAGTCCCATGAGCAGTGAGGGAAGAGACGGGAAGCATTGCCGCTGCCCGGATGCTCACTTGCACTGCGGCTCTCACTGTCGGGTTCTTGTGGGGTCACAAAAGCAGCAGTGTTGGCCCTGTCTTCATCCACATCCCTCGGGAGTGTCACATCCCCCTCAGAGTGCCTGAACCAGTCTTTAGAACGATGGAAGAAAAATGCACATAACCCACTGATCTTTAAAGACTGGTGTTAGAGAAAGTAGAAGCAGGTATCGCTGGTTTATGTAGCTGCCATCCACAGCCACGATAGCATTTAACTGTGCTCTGGCTGTCAAACCAATTTCCTCTGCAGTTGTTGTTTTCAAAATGAAGAACAACATCTCCCAGCCTAAAACGTCCCCGCAGGTCCACCAGCTGAAGGGCAGGACCCAAAGGTTTTCTCAGTGCTCCAAGTTATGGAAGTGTTGAATTATGGAGGAAAAACCCTTGCAGGTCATTTCCCTGAAAATGCTGAGCTGCCATCTTCAGCTGTGATCCGATGTGAAGCTGATGGAGCAGCTGGATCCTTTGGCTGGAGGGCGAGCAGGTAGGCAGGCCAGCGAACCATGCAGATGGGACAGAACATCAGATTTTTATAGAGCACGAGCGGCAAGCGCATTAACATGTCCTTAAGAAGCAAAAGAGGGATCACAAAATTGTAAAGGGGGAGACATGTTCTTTACTGAAAAGCTCTCATGGAGGCAAAGCCTAGCATTACCAGCTTTTCTGACAGAAACACACAAAAACAAATTGTGGAGCAGCCCCTTGTCAGCAACCTGGCTGCAAAGGCTGCTGTGAACCTCTGCACCACGGCTGGGGGAGCCAAATCCATCATGACAGCACTGGGACCGCACTTCTGCAGGGTGCCCCTGGCAATGCCAGTCCTGCACCCAGCTCTCATTAACTTTCAAAGGGCAGCACAGTCCTTGAAGCAAAAGATCCATTGAATCATGTGTGGCAAGTCAGACATCCTTTCTATAATGCATCTGCTTACGATACCGTAATTAGGTCTGGAAAGTGACATGCTCATAAATTAATCAGCAATAAGCAATCCTGCATTTTGTTGTCCTGTGAGAGAGGCCAGCACACCATCCAAATGTTTGTTGCCCAGTGCTGTTTCAGAAGGACAGAAGTTCAAGGCTGTTGTGATTTTCTGGGTAGCGTGGGTTAGAGGTGGTTTTGTGTCGGTGTAAGTGGCATTGTCCGGCAGGGACAATTAGCAAATGGGCCGCTGCCTGACGAGGGGGTGTGCAGCCTTGGATTCCCTTCTTCTAGGCTGACAGCAAACAGAAATTGGAGTTGTTATCTCAGGTTTCTGAAACAGGAAGCTGCCAAACCCAGAAAGTAAGTAATTCATTTCCCAGCTACAATGGCGCTGCTCGTACAGCTCCTCGGAGGATGTGATGGGTTTGTCAAAGGGCAGCGAGGGAGGCACCACGTCCCCCTTTGCAGCGGATGGAAAACCAAGTTGTCTGGGAGACGGGGAGAGCAGGGGCTCTTTCTCTCTGCAGATCAGCTTAAAGTGCTGCTGCTGGGCTCGGGGCCTTGCTCCTGCCCCAGGGCAGTGCTGCCTCCCTCCCCGACGGCCACGTTGTGGTGGGAGCTTGGCCGCATCGCGGCGGGAGCCACGACCCTGTCGCAGTGGGAGCGCAGCACTGTTCTCCCTCAGACCCCACCACAGGCTCGTGCCCTGCAGCTCTCACCTCTCCTCTGCGCTGGGGGAGATGAAGGAGGTCCCCATTCCACATTGCGTTGGTGCAGCCTATATGGCCTCCTTCCCTGTATATCCCTGGGTGGCCCACGGCAGACGCACGCCTGGTGCTGCCAGGGAGGCACAGGCTCCTCAGGGCAAGCAGTCCTGGTCTGGATGCAGAGTGCTGCCATGCCAAGGGGCTCACTTACCACGACTGAAGCTTTATTTATGAATTTCTTCTCTTTCTGAACTTCCGTCATCCCCTTTGGGTACTTGCAAAGCGCTTTCTGTTCAGACAGCTAAGCAAGAAGTAATAAGCTGAAAGAAAATAATTTGTTTCAAGATACATTCCAAAGGAAAACTTCAGAGATTTTCAACTAAATAGAGCTTAAAAAAATTCCAATTAAACAAAGCATTGTTCTGACAGGAGTCCTCAAGCAGTATCTTCAATAACTCAGATTTATATGACCAGAAGTTTTGAGAGAACTGCCAGAAGGGAGAGCATTTTGAAGTAAAAATTCAAGATGTTTAATCCTGAAACAATCTACACAGAACATTTAAATTTTCCATTTTGTCTTCCAGCCAAGAACTATTCACCAAAGTAATCTCCAGTTTGTGCACGGCTCCAGTATTCTGGAACTTTGCTTTTCAGCAAACACAGTACTTGAAGGAGTTCAGAAGTGTTTTCCAGTCCCACTTCTCATTCTCATATATGGCCAGTGCTGGAGCTCTCGCTGTGAAAGCATCCTGGAGTGGTTCTGCACGGCGTTACCAAACATGGCATCCAGCTACCACGAGGTGTTTGCTGGTGGTTACTGAGAGCCGCTGAGTAAACACTAGCACATACAGCTTCACGCATGCATGCGCGCACGAGGCGGGATTGCTCCTGCCAAACTAAACACAGAGCAATACCAAGTGCTTTTGGAAATCCCATCCATGTACACATCTGCAATGCAGGCGATGGTGATTAAAGCCTGACCGGCTCAAGCATGTGCTTGGACACAGCATGCAGCTGGAGCACCATGCACAGCCACTTCTGCATGGTCCTGCCTTCACCTCGCTGCTCTCAGTCCCTACCACTGCTCTGCAGCAGCCTATTGAAGAATGCCTCAACTTTTTGTGATCCCTAGGGACTCTCCAGCAGACGTCTAGATCTGTAAGATGTACTTACGCAGATTCCCATATAGGATGTGACCTTTCTGAAGAGGACATGTTTGGGTCCCTTGCTAGTTGGCCACAGACATCCCCAGGATCTGTAACTCTCATCCTGAAGACCAACGTCTTACACGTTTTCTCCTAGATCTTATTAGAGCTTCTTAATTAAAAGTCCTCTTCAGGGACCCGAATTGAATTGGAAACCATGGTGATCACTTAGGTCAGTCATGCACAGAGATGATTGTGTTTGGGAGTGTGAGGTGGGAGTTGAGAATGTGTACGTGTGGAAGAGCCTTAAGAAAAGGAAAAACACAAAACTCAAGCATCTGTAAAAACAAGGAGCATGCATCGTTTGCAAAAAAGCAGTTAGGATTCATCTTACAGTGCTCAACATTCACTATGGAACTAGGGACTAACAGCTCTTTTACACTGTTGAGAAATTTCTTCACCTTACACCTCCCTGAACATTTGATCAACTGATTGGACAGTGGATCCACTTTCTCAAACCTGTCCATGCATCTTTTCATTCAAGTTCATCACTGTACCAGGAAAACCAAAATGCCAAGCAAGCAGCTGTGCATTCAGTCATCCGACATGACAGAAAGGTGCTGTCAGCAACGTACAAGGAAAACAGAAATATTCATCAGTGTGCAGGGAGTTCTGCAGCTTCACTATGCAAAGAGCAATTCTAAAATTCGTGTGCTTTTTTTTCTTACAGAAAGGATGACATGCCACCAATCTACTTTAGTATCATTTCTCCCTTTCCTCTTGTAGAAGAAAAAGTCTAAGCAGGTGCAGTGTAGGTTCTTGTAAGCCTCCACCAGGAATAAGTAACCTTGCTTTGTTTGTCTCTGCAAATTACAGCTTTTGGTTCAGGAGCTTTTACAAGCTCTACACTTCAGTTGTTCAGCCCATATGTGAAACACTTTATATTGCTCTTGAGAAATCTCCTGATCCTGATATGCAGAGTTAACCTGTAATAACCTCCAGCAATAAATACGAGTGTTCACATAATTCATTGGAGACTGAATCTGTTGATCCACAGCCTCGCTAAATTAGCAGTTTCTTATGAGCTGCTTCCTTGCAGCAAGTGAAATGCCGACGCACAGAGGTTACAGGCATTCAGATTCTCCTTTCTCCATCACCCTGGTTTCTCCCCCTGCTTCCTTCCAGACCTGCTTACTCCACTGTCAGTATCCGTAACACCCCTGTACCAATCCTCCTTTCCCTGACAGCAAGCGTACCGCGCTGAATTTACAACATCTAGCTGCAAAGGTTCAAGGATGAGAGGTTAAGTGGCAGATGATGCTGACGTGCAGAAGCAGCAAATACTGGCTTTTCCCTAATTTCTAGCTAACTAGCTGCAAGCCTTGGTGATGCTGGCAGCGAGAGCGTGCTTCAGGACCAGCACCACCCAGGTGCCAGCCTTTTCAGGCAGCTCAGGGCTTCAGACCTGCAAGGAGGATGGAGTTCCAGCCAGGTTAGCATTGTGTGTTGGCTCATTTCAGGATGGCACGGTTTGTGTGATTGGTGCAATTACTCCAAGTAGCCTTCTGCTGCAGTTTTCCCCTCAAGGCCAAAGTTCCCTGCCATTTGCGCCAATGTCACCTGGCACGTATCAGTGGGAGTCAGCAACCTTCGCTCTCTGACATGCTCTGCAGGGTTATAATTACAGCTGTGTAAGACCCAAGCGTGATGCAGCAGCCAACCTGGAAACAACAACGTGCATTTTTCCAACAAAAGTGGAATCAACTCAGTGCCACAGAAGCAGCATCAGACCCTACACATCCTGAACGCAGCGATTCCAGGGAACGTCAATCTGCTCTAGTCCATATCAGAACCACTGTCTGCTTTTGTTTCCTTGAACGTGGCCCTGAAATAAGGCTACAGATGTAAAACCTATGGAACCCATTTTTCTTTCCATTGCTTTTGTTTCACAGGCCCCGGTGCCCACGAGACCGCGCCAGCAGCATGCTGCCCAGCGAACTCCCCACACTGACACCCACAGCCACTGCTCCCACTTACTGGGGTCACGCCAAGCAGGACGGCCACTGTCGTGCCGCTGACCAAGTCACACATCAGGGTACCACGGTCACTTGAAATCAGCAGTGGCTGACCACCAGCTGTGCAGCTGTGACCACAAAAATACCACATACAGCTTCAGGGGTGCTTTGCCACTGCAGACACCTCCCCTCAGGTCTGCACACACACGGCTTCCTGTGGCAGCGTGTTTCTATGCGGATGCCTTGGCCCTGAGAGTGCTATTCCTGATGCATCCTGGTTTTAGCAGCTTGCAAAATGAGTCGAGTTGCCATGTTCCTGCTAGCAGCCCTCCTGACAGAACCCTGTGCATGCTGAGCGTTGTTCTTCTAACCAAAGCGGAGCTTTCACCAAAGAGGTTGCTCTGCTCTTTTGTCTCAATTTGCTGCTGGAGGAATATTTTCCACAGCAGAACCTTAGCCACTGAGCCCTGCAGGCAGATCCTGATGAGGGCTATTCAGTGAAGCTCTCCACTTCTGATCAACATTCATCCATGGAAACCAAAGCCCATTATTTCATTTTTTATATCTTTTCCTCCTCAAAATAAGTTTAGCCCTGCATCATTTGGTTCTGCTTTCAAAAGTCTTTGCACATGGGAGATTTGGGACAGCAAACAAGAACTCACATATTGCTTTCTATGTAATTAGTGTCTTCAGAGGAAACCTTGATGTTGCAACATTAATTTTAAAATCTGGAGCATGTTTTTAGATAACACAGAGACATTATCTCAGAACAAAGCCACAGCATTAATAACACGGTACCGGGAAATCTACAAAGGTTAAGTGATTTTCTGCAGAGTAATTCATTCCTCTAATGAGTTTGCTGCAGACAATGCTCTGTGTGCAGTTATTGCATATGTATCTTTAATTTGTGTGTTTGTATAATTTATGGTGGCGCAAAATAAATTTCTTTGTAAAGTGTCCTAATAGATGAAGGGAGGCTATAATATTCTTCCAGAGCTTGTTCATTACAATATGGGCTGGCACGGAGTCCGGAGGGAGAGGAAGCCATTAAACATCAAGCAAAACAATTGCTGTCATCCTCCAGAGGTACCAGCTTTGTAAATGCTTATGTTAACACTGTACAAAAGATTGGAGTATTAAGGTAAAATTAGAATGATAAAGGGAGGCAAGCACCTCCTCCTTGGTTTCCTGAGGTTTGCCTGGATAACGAGTGGTACCTGTGTTTTCGTCCCAAAAGGACAGTGCTCATCCTCTCCCAGCTGCAGACTGAGCACCCCTGAGAAACAATTGTCACTGGCAAGCAGAAAAGGCAAAACAAAACAAACATTTCCAGTGTTTTCTATCCACAAAGCTGAAATACTCCCCTGTGTGTGTTTCCAATTTAACTAAAATAGATCACTGTGTGTAAACAGCCACCCTATCTGCATCATTCATATTTGATGGACCAGTCAGTACAAGAGATACTTTTATCCATCCCGTAAGTGATGAGAAACTAGACACTTCAGTGTCCTGTGCTCCTCTCACTTCACATGAGTGGCGGCAGCTGCTATTCTAGGCTCCCTAACATGCAGTGTTTGATGTAGAGACAGAAAAACTGGGGATGTATTTAGTGGGACTGGGTGTAGCGAAAGTGACTTCCATGACCCAGCCTTCCCAGGAGGATACACAGCAAATCTCTTGCAGCCCAGGCATTTATGTTCTTGGGTGTTAGAGGACATATGATAGTAGTATTCTTACCACGTTAAAAAGTAACTTACGGAAGAGGTAGGGCATGATCGAGATGCCTTCGTTGGCACCTTGACATTGGCAGCGGAGCACAAAGGCAGTCCTGAACTCTGTGACCAGAGACTGTAAAGTCCATGAGCCTGTGCTTCGAGTTAGGTTTTGCATATGCAACCTCACATGCCCACAAGTAGGTGAGCAGACATTTAAACCTACTGGAAGCCAAGCCTTCTGCCTGCAAGAGACGAGAGTAGCTAGTTGATGTGGGGACAAATGCAGCACCCAAGAAGCAGCACAAGCAGGAAGGCTGTCCTGCCTCCTCTGGGCAAAACCACAAAGGGCGGGTTCCTAGTGTGACTCAGAAGGTGGGCGTGTTGGTGGTGCCACTGAAGTACAAGAAATTCCATTTAAACATAAACCCAGGCTTCTCCCAGTGACGAACGGGACTGGGTTGCCCCCAGAGGCTGTGGGGTACACACCCTGGGAAAAAGTCAAAAGCCCACGAGGCCATGCCTCAAGCAGCCTGCTCTCACTGACCCAGCTTCGAGGAGATCTGCTGCGGGGCCCCCGAGCCTCGGCCGTGCCCTGGTGCTGAGGCCCCTGCAGAGCGAGGTTAGTGCCTGGTGGAGCAGAGTGCGGCTGCGTCATCCAGGGCCTTGCTGGAGAGGGCAGCTACAGCCTGGGCTGTGAGCTCCTGATGCGAGAGCTGGTGGAAAGAAAGCTGTAACTTCTGTCTTCTCCTCTGGGAAGCAGCACGGGAAGGCTTGTGCAAAGGTCATTTTAACATTAAGCCAAAGCTCCAAGAGACACCAGACAAACAGTGCTGTTTTTCCAAATAAAGAGTTCGTAACCGCATGGACATAAAACTTTCTCCTCTCATTTTAGCTGGGCTGGTCCTTCCTTGCTCCCAAGGGAACACAGTCATTTCTTGGGCATGTTTCCCTACATGCCGCTGGGAGACCGAAGCGGAGCCAGCCTGAACGAAGCGTGCGCTTACCCCGGTCCCGTGGCGCGGGGCCTCCGTGGGGGTGGCGGGAGCAGGACTGGTGGCCACGGGGCTGAGCAGGGCCCGGGCCTTCAAACCCGGCTTTGGGGCGGTCTGGGGCCATCGCTGCATCCAGCTCCTGGCAGCCCCTTCAGGGGCGTCGAAACTTGCAGCTAAGGTGGGAAGATCACTTCTCCCCGTTACTAAGAATATCGTCACTGGAAACACGACCCTCCAAATCGCTTTAATATGCCTCACGCTGCCACATATACTTTATGACTCTATTTGCATCCGGTGCCTAGTCAGTTCAAAGCTGGCACTGCTGCCAGGTTCACGCAGCTCTTAGCTTCTGCCTCTCACACTTAGGAGAAGCTGGGAGGTCAGAAGGCAGGAGGGCTTTGTGTGAGCCTTCTGCTGGAAGCAGCGACGCAGCTCGCCTCCTCACCAGCCGCTTCGCTTGGAAGCACCGCAGGCAGACTGCAGGGTAGAGGAATCTGCTCAGGAGTGGAAACAGGTGACCTAAAGCTATGGGGGCAGGGGGAGTGCAGAAGCAGGTTCGGTTTTAGATGAGATCAGCCCAAGCTGGAGACAAGACCTGTGTGATATAAGCAATGCAGAACCACTGTTGGAGGGTTCCCCTTGGCTCACAAAGTGTATCAGTGGCTGATGGTCACAAGACAGCGTGGGTGACAGCCATCAGGTGACCTCTGTCTGGCTACAGGGGCTGCACGGATCGCATGCACAGAAGCAGAAAGAGGGATAGTAAGCGAGAGGCCCTGGCTCCCTCCCTATCATCTCCCTGTCTTCTGTAGGTAGGAGTTGTCTTTTCTGCAGGGAGACCTGCTGGTTGCTCATCACATCTGCTTATTCTGCAGGTTGCTGCAGCTGCTGGGTGCAGGAGGGGACATCCCACAGATTCTGACAATTCAATGCTGTTCTCGGCTAGCAAAGATTAAAATTCATTGTGGGTGCTCCAGACAAAAGCAGGACTGTTCTACACACCCCTCCTCTGAAAGCCTGTAGCCCTAAAAATTGAGCATTCAGGGATTTGTACATGTTCCTTATCTTGAACTATTGCTTAGCAACAGACTTTTAACCAAGGACATGTTTGTGAAACTGCCAGGCACATCTGTATCAGCTAAAGTGCAATAAACACACCTTTCCCAAATATCTCTGCTAGGATCACCTATGTAGCAGATGATCCCACAGAAGGTTATCAGTGGCGTAGGCTCTTAGCATTTTAGCAATGCTAATAAAGCGATCTGGACCTGGGTGAATCAAAGCCTTTTCCCTGCAGAAAAGGTATCTGTGCATACCAAGTAGGTTGCCTATGGACGAGCACGTGGCAGGGCTCAGCACGATGCGGCTCCAGTGCTGCTTCTCATGCACGGAGCAGGGTGATGTGTGTATGTGTCCAGCAAGCCCTGGCTGCCCGACACTGCCAGGAATGTGCAGACTGATGGAGAACCTGGGCTGGGAAAAAAAGCCCACACTACAAAGCCGCATCCAGACAAACAGCAGCACAAGTTCTGGGGCACTTGATATCTATTGATTACTGCTGACTGCTGCTATTTTATATAAATACTGTTAATTTTAAAGCCATCAAAGGATGCGTTTTCACTACAAGGTGGGTATACCAGTATCACAATGTGAGGTTTGTTTTCAAAGGGGAGATGAGAGAGCAACCAAGCCACCTCACCTACTCAAAGGGAATCCCCAGGGTTACACCAGCAGAAACACAGTTGATCGCAAAATCACCCAACAGATCAAGTTGCTGCCTTGAGACACTTGAGGACAATGCAATCGCTTCTCACAGCGCCTCATTAACTCAGGCACCACAGATCCATTCACAGCAAAGTAACGTGAGGGCAACGCCAGCCTGGAGCTGGCTCAAGCCAAGAGCTGCCTATGGTGGACAACAGCTGAAGGGTCGGTGGTGAGGCACGAGCACACAAGTGCTGCCTGCTGCACACCGGGAGTTCAGCTGGCAAATCTGACCGATACAGTAAAGTAAGTCAAGAAATTTTTGCAAGTCTCAAAACTAAGGAGTTGCCATAATTTGCCTAAAAGGGCAAGTAAGTATAATCAGACTCTTCTACATGCATCTTGCCCCAGTTATTTCAATGGAGCACAAAGCAGTCAACAAGAGAAAACCTGCTGTCATGCTCCTTGGGCGTTACTGCTTGCTCACAACACAGAAGCAATCACCACCTACGTTCTCCCCTGCCTTAGGGTGCAAGCTTTACCCAACCTCCATGGGAACAGCGACCTTTAGAACTATTCCAGCTTCAAGGAAGTCCGAAGTCACACCCAGGACTGGATTCCCTCTGGTCTAGACACTATAAAACCAAAGGGGTCTTTCTAGCAGTATTCATGGCCTTAGCAGATGATGCTTCATCTTGCTAACAAAGAATGAGAATGCAGATTGTCTCTGGATAAGCAACAGGGCACAGAGTGGGGGCTAAAATACCATCAGTGTTTCCTTAATATCTGCACAGAACTGCAGGCCAGCAATGAAGCATGCAAACCCCAGCAGTGAGTCTCTTTCCTCATCCCTTCAGGAGCGCTCTGCTGCAAAAATTACAAGCAGGGCACACGCAGAGTTGGATGGTATGCACCAATCCACACTATTGCCAGAGTTTAAAATGGTTGCCATGTGCTCAAGTGCAGTAAACCACTCCTCCTTCATCCTTAGCTAGTTACTGATTACCAGTTCCACCACTACAGATAACTCACAGCCCGCAAAAATGTTCATCCCAGGGGGACGAACATTTACCAGCACACCTGATAAAGGGACAAGTCTGCTTGAGCCAGCTCTTTGGCGACAGTCTGAAGACACACCAGAAGATATTGCAGCTTTCTGCTGTGATGTGACTCAATCAAAGGGAGATTTATCATGGGTGGTAAGGGCAGCTCTCCCACCCCTGCATTTCTCCATCTGTCTTTTCTCTCCTTCGAGGCAACTCCACCCACCCACTCCACCCTCTTCCTGCCCATCTTTCCATAACAAAAAGAAGCAACACAACAACACCAGCTTTCTCCTGGGCGTGCCAGGGGACCTGCCTCCACTCCTGGAGTTGGAAAGCACTGTGCTTGCCAACAGAACTGTCACAGAGAACAGGACATAGGTAAAAATGTGAGGTGAATGAAAGCAGGGACAGCAATTTCTGTGCTGCAATATCGTGTTCACGGGGCTTCCCTGAGTGGGGTGGCAACCACCGGCCATGGTGGCCAGCCTGTGCCCAAGGGCAGCTCGCCCTACAGGCAGTGCCTGAGGAGGAGCCACACCTCCAGATTTTGTTTCTCCCTGTTTTACCCAGAGTAGCAGGGTTGGCAAGGGCCCTTTTAACAGCTGCTAAGGGAACTGTGCCACCAAGGAAGGCTGTAAAGCAGCATCTGGGACAGGAAGGACTCTCCGTCTCTCCACGCACCTGGACGCCTTACCAGCAGGATTTTTACTGCCTTTCAAAAGTAGTTCAGTGTTGCCTGAGTGAGTCTCAGCCACAGAATTTAGTGGAAATCTCTTCTTGCCTGAGGAGCACCAGGAGCCCTATGAATAAAACACCTCCAGGAGGGTCTTTGCTGATGACAAAACAGCAAGCCACACTCTCTCCTACCCCTCCTTTTCCGTTAATGCAAACTTTTCCAACACTTCGCTCAGCCTTGCATAGAGACAAAGATCATCACTTCCTCTGATTTCATCAAGAAGATTCAGGTCTCTGCAAACAGCCTCAGCAAGTTTTACAGCCCTGTTCCTGACATCTCTCTGCCAGAAACCAGGTGTCACTAAGCATGTCCCATCTATGCTGCTAGTTTTCCTACAGCCTCCAACCATGAGGGGCCAGACTTGCATATGGTGCTAAGCACCCAGGTCTTCTTGCTCTCGTTCCTCTCTCCTTCCTTCCTCTTTCTCTGTTCAAACTACACCAACAGCAGCAGGAAGCAGCACAAAACAACCCAAACCAAACCCCACAGGCCAAAGCCACAGACCAGCCGCACTTCACTAAGCCTCAAGTCTCTTTGAGCTTAAAGAAGCACAGTTAACACTTCCACTTCCAGAAGTGTGGTACCTATCACATAGAAGTGACATTTAAATTTCAGCAAGAGTAACAGTGATGAATTTAATACACTGGGAGCTTACATGTTTCATTTTAGGAAGCTTATTATACAATTTCCTTTGAATATGTCCCACTTTGCTTTTACTATTACGGCCCAGTTATTTATTTCACTCATCTGAGCAGAAACACAAAACTTTACTCACTGTGGAAAAACAGCACACCTATACCATTTTATGAACAATTCATTATGTATTTTTAGGACTGCTTCAAGAAGACCACTAAGAACAAAAAAAAAAAAAAAAA
>VXAV01000021.1:0-13897 GCA_013399715.1 Alectura lathami
TATAAAAGCTTACTCTGAAAGGAATTGCATTAAATCTTTTTATCCACAAAATCCATTTCCAGAATTTGAAATAAGAATGAAGAAGAGACCGCTGGGTCCTGACAACATCCTCTAGCGCCCTGTTACTTCACACACACAAGCAGTGGATGTGCTTTCGAAGCCCAAGCGTTAACAGCCCATCTCTGCTCTTCACGACCTGCAGTGATGTCATGCAGCCATGGCAGGAGGCCTCAGGACCCACACCTCTAATTATGCCTTTATTACTTCCAAGACAGCAATTACATCAGCAGGCAGTGGAATTTAATACCCAGCTTTGATGGCCGTGGAGCTGCTCAAGCAGGACCTGCAACCATCTATTCAGCTCCAGGCACTCGTCCCCTGGCCCAGCCGGACACGCTTCACTCACGACCCAGAACCTGCTGCTGGACACCTTGGCAGCACGTTTTTCTATCAAGAGCTGATCTACATTTTCCACATGTGACAATTTCCTCACCTTAGAATAATCAAAAAAAAAAAAGCTGTATGGGATTACAGGATGCAACCAGCATCTCACAGCAGCTCCTGGGAAGCACCCGATGCTCAGAGGCTCAAAAGAAATTAGGCCTGAAAGTTGTTCTCACTACGTCGTGTGCTGTGTGTTTCTTAAGAGAACACGTGCCTTGCACTGAATAAAGCACAGAAAGCTCCAGGTGTGCTCTCTGCCTACCACCAACTCAGGCACAGCCAAGTGCTCCCATACCCCAGCACAAACCCCCACCAGCTCCCAGGCACAGGGCTTGCAGCAAGGACACCAGAACGGCAGAGCAGAGCGAAACATGGCACCTGTGGTCAGCAGGCACTCAGCAGGCGGCGTCCCTTCACAGCCTTCCTCTGCAAGGAGCAGTGTTCGAGAGATGTCACTAGGAAGAATAGGGAAATTTCTCCTCCAAAAAGCAGGCAGGCCCTCGGTGGGTTAGCATCACAGAACCACAGCATGGCTGGGTTGGAAGGGACCTTACAGCCCCCCCAGCCCCAGCCCCTGCCGGGGGCTGGCTGCCACCCCCAGATCAGGCTGCCCAGGGCCCACCCAGCCTGGCCCTGAGCACCCCCAGGGATGGGGCACCCACAGCTGCTCTGGGCAGCCTGGGCCAGGGCCTCACCACCTCTGGGTAAAGAATTTCCTCCTCACATCTGATCTGAATCTCCCCTCTTTCACTTTCACTCCCTCAGCCTGTCCCCACAGCAGAGGTGCTGCAGCCCCTGAGTATCCCCACGGCCTCCTCTGGCCCCGCTCCAGCAGCCCCACGTCCTCATTGTGCTGGGGGCCACTTCAAATCACTGGCTGTTTTTAGCAGGGGATTATTTTTTTGCTTGCTTTTTTTTATTATTATTTTTAGCTCAATCCTCTTGCAGGCTGCACATGAGGAAAAGACAGTAACTGCTGAACCACACAAACAAACCGACAGATCACACCCTCTGCCCACGGAACAGCCTCAGATTAGGTGAGCTGATGACACAAGCAAAAATTGTTGGCAGACTTTGAATTTACTATTATAAAAAGATCCAAAGATGAATGCTTAAAATTATCTTCATTTAATGCATCAAAGCAAACTCCGTGACAGCAAAACGTTTTGATCATCGCATGGAAAGTTGGTTTTCACAAGACAACAGCGAGAACTCACCAACACATGCTCAGTATTTGAGACAAACTTTACAGTCCCAGCCTTGCCCTTACTGGGGGCAGTGTGTGTTTTAGCTTCTAGCCCCAGCGTGCACAGGGCACCCCCTACGACTCACAGCAGACAGTAGCTGTACCTTACTTCAGTAAAATTTCAGTGAAGTTTTCAGCACATTGCATAGACAAGTGCCCACTGGGGAAAAAGCAGCTCCGTACATGACTGCAGTTAAATCAAAAGGCAATGCATGTAAAACTAACTGGGCAACTCCTATCCCCCATGCAGCGATGGTGAGCAAGCTCAAAGCCATCCTTCCCACGTGACAGTCACTGCCTCATTTACCATCAGCCACAGCTGGGACACTGGGCCCAATCTGCACTGACAGGGATTTAACTGGTCAGAGCTCTGGGGTGAGCACTGCCACCCACCCGGACTGGCTGCTTCACTTCCTCAGATCTAAAACCATGTCCAAAAGTAAATCTGAAGAACATTTTACAGCCTCCTTAGAAACTCAAACTTTCTGATCTAAAAAAAAGGCATTCTTCCCTTCCTCTTACAGCCTTCAGTTGATGAACTCTACAACACTACTTTTTTTTTTTTTGGGGGGGGTCTAAATTTCCTGCTTGCTTGAATTTCTGCAGTAGCTCCCCCCAGCAAGTCCAGCACGAGCTTTACACTTACTGTTTGACCACAGTGAAGCACCTGGCACTCCAACACAACTGATAAGCAGGAACTCCTGTTATGGTCTGCAGTCTCTTCTCTTTCTGATAAATGAACATTCACCAGCGAGGAGGGCAGGGAGTAATTTAGCCAGACTGTCCTCCTCTGCCCGGACTTGAAGTCTGAAAAAGCATGACAGTTCACCCAAATAATTTCACTTTGTTGTCAAAAAATGCAGTCTGGAAGAATTTTACGTGCTTTTTCAGATATTTCAACCTGTCTGTGAACAATTATTACCAAAGCTGCCATGGGATTTCCCTCGTAATATTTGCAGCAGTTTGGTACTGAAGTAAGAAAAATGTTCACAGTGATCAGAAGTTAGCAGGATAAGAAAAATACCATTTTTGCACCATAGTACTGCATTCAGAGAGAAAAAGCTGACTATGAATGTGCCAGTGATTTCATGAAACACCAGCAGCCCTGCTGCAGCTAAGTGCTGCTTGTGCACTGGCGCGACAAGTAGTGTTGGTGGGATACTTCTGCCCACAGCAATCCTGTTGAACTAATGCTTTCAAATATCACTAGTAGAAAAGTATAGATTAGCGTATAAGAAAACAGGGGAGAATACAGACTCTTTTCCACCTACATGCAACTCCAGGCTTTGCTAGCAAAAGCACGTCCCCATCTGGAGGAACGCAGGAGGAGCGGTGATTTCACAGAGCACTGGCAGAAGTGGGGGGAAAAAGAGCTCCACTGAAATTAAACCTCACTTCTGCAGAGGTGCAGGCAGCTGTGAGCCCAGGGACCTCCTCGCCCTGCTGGCAGCCCACAAGGTGGGCAGTTAGTGCCTGCCGCCTGCCTGCAGCTGGAAGAAGCGGCACAGCAGCTGGTTAGAATGACAGCAGGCACCTGCAATAGAAGGTCAGCTAGTCCAGAGGAATGCAGGGGTTGACAGCTCTGAGCACTGCAGCTGTGGGGGGAAAAAGCTAACTTTGCATCTGATTTTGAAGTTCTCTCTGGCAAATGAAAGGAGAAATGGCAGAAGCAGAGATACCATTGGAAAAGGGCACCAGCTATACTGATATGGGATGAAAAAGTCTCATTGCAGCCTCAGAAGTAACACATCCCAAGTGCCAGCTGTGCCAAAACAAATAGTGCAAGCCAGCAGCAAAAGAGCTTCCCAAATGGGTCTCTCTTGGCCCCCTCTTGCAGAGATGAGACAGTCACCAAAGCCAGGTCACCGTCCTGCATGTTGCATTGTGTGTTTGTCCATAATCTACCCAACAGAAGATGCACCATTCTTTTTGCTGCTCAGAAAACATGATTCCATCTTCCTGGCACTTGCCTAAGCAGAAAATGTAATCACCAACACCACCCTTGCTGTCCTCAAAATGGGATAAACGAGGCACCACCAAGCGTACAAAGTCGTTTGCTGCCTCGCAGGAGCTTCACAGCACTGTTCCTCTCTCACTCTGTCAAGAGTTAGCCAACTGCCTACAGCATCCCCAAAAAATCCTGAGAAGTGCAAATATAAAGCAATTCACAAACCATCCCCCAGCACTACAAGCAGACAAAGAGGCAGATGCAAGTCCAACAGCGCTAAACCCCACCACAGCCTTACCAAAATTCTTTCATCCCCCTGAGTTTAACCCTGAAGAACTGGACTTCTCCCGAGGTCTGCCAGCTCAGCAAACTGTCACCTGGCCAAATACCCACGGTGGCTCAGACCCAACCCAGCAGCAAGGTACCCAGCCAGCACCTTGCCACAACAAACCCGCAGCACCGAGGAAGATCTCGGACCGGTTTGGGCTTACAAGATGCAGAAGCTGTCAACTCTGAATTCTCTGCTCAGGTACCCAGAGGTCAGATCTTCTCAGGACATTTCCAAAACCTTTCAGGGTATTTCCCAAACCTAGATGCTCTAGATGAACAGCCAGAGTGCACCCCTCCCTTGCACTCTTCTGCCTGGGCATGTTGTTTCGGTGCAGGTGCCAGCACTGGACACACTCCGGGGCCTTCAGGTGCTCCAGCAGAGCCCTGCGCTTGCCCTGCACGCCAGCGAGATTTCTCCACATGAAAAGAAGCACAAAGCCCTTCAGCACCTCCAGCAACAGACAGACCTCCCACAAGGCACAGCAGAGGAAGCAAGCGAGCATGACCAGTAACAGGTACATGAGCCTACTTGTACCTGGCCGCCCGGTAATTTCCTAGCTACACGCAGCCAAGGTGTCAGTGCAGCATGGAACGTCAGAGGTGCAGGAAGATAGCTCTGATTTTAAGCATCGTGGCATGAAAGTCGTTGGGAGAAGGAGGTACAGAAGCATGGTTAAAAATAAATTCCCACCAACTCTGAGGCTAACAGAGGGCAAAGCTGTATGATTTCTCTTCCTATGGAGACCACCTACCAGGATCCGTGATGTCTGGAGGGCGCACACAGGCCTAGAGGCAGCTTTACGCTGAGCATTGGAAGCCGTTACCACACGTCCACCCCACTACCAGGGCCGAACACCTCCAACAGAGGTGTGCAGGGAGCAGCCACGAGAGCTGGCAGCAGCCTCCTGCCCCTCTCAGCCCTTTTCCCCCCGCTTGCCCTCCTGTGTCTGCCTACTAAGCACTAACAGAGATCCCAAACCCCCTCCTCAAAGGCAGGCAACTTCTCCCAGCTCAAAGAAAAAGCGACTGTTTCAAACAACTTGAATAAAGCATCTAAATCCAGGCAGGGAATAAAAGGTTTCTGTCCTCTCCGTATGCACAACAGCAAGATTACACCTTCCTCTTGAAGAAAGCATTGCAAGAACACTTAATCTGTTGTGCAAGAGATGAAACTAAACAACAAGGCCCCCTGGTTCAACAATCCACAAGTAAGCAAGGGGAGGAAAAAAAGATAAAAACGCAACGCAGAAACAAAAGCTCTGACACGTGCCCTACCCAAACAAAGTGGGAGACACCCACGTCACCCAGCAGCACCCACCCCCCCTGCACACCACAGCTGTCCCCCGGGGTCCTGGCAGCGGGCAGACCCCGCACCTACGGCCGGGACGGAGGCAGCCGTGACCGAACGCAACGCAGCCCCCCGCCACGCTGCCGGTGAGCCACAAGGAGCGCCTTCACGGGGGCTGGAAGTGCCTTTCTGAAGGTCAGAACCCACGACTGCAACCTGGTTTGTTCCTTAAACAGTCACTGATTTGCTGAGGATGGGAGTTACAGACTGAAATGCTCACGGGTCCCGAACTGGCAGAGGGTAACGGCCCAGAAAGCAAGTAAGTCTCCGCAGCTGATTCTTCTGCTGCTTGAACACCAAGACAGCAATCCTCTGGTCAGAAATCCTCACCATGATAATCTCTAGGTGAGCCTTTGACAGTCGTGCCTTTCTTTCTCCCCCTAAGGCCGCTGGGGTAAATTATCCCGCCATACCCTCTCAAACTGCCCAGCAATGTTGTGTTAAAAATCCGCACCTCATCTCACCCCTGAATTCGATATTTATACACACTCAAAGGAGAGACTGCTCAGAGTTCAACAAATGTTGAAGGGTTTTGGATGAAAACAAAACAAACAAAAAAAAAGCATGCTCCTTATGGGCTCTTTGGGATTCTCACAGCCTAAAATTCTCTTCAGGGGCTTTCTTCTTCATTTTGCAGCTGCTGAAGGACACCTTGCCAAAGAGAATGAGTGAAAAACCTCTCATCTTCCTCTGAATCTCTTTGCCAAAAACCCACCAGAGACAGGTTCAGCTCTACCAGAACAGAAGTAGCTCTTCTTAAGCAGATCAAAATGCTCTTTCCTGACAGGAAAAAAAAAAAAAATCCTTATGTTTAATAGTTTTGTGAATACGACACAAAACTCAGGAGATCTTACCCTAAGCAGTCCATTTTGAGACCCACTTTTCCTAGGGAATGAAGTAAGTTACTGACTGGGCAATCTACCACACGTTTTCCAGCTTTGTGTAGTTTTATTACAGAGTTGCCAAGACTAAGAACTTTACTGAGGCTGTCACAATATTTAGTATTTCTCCTAGCATCTCATCTGGTGAAGTTATGCTATTCTGAGATATGAAAATTTAAGTTTTTTTCATGACAACTCAGACTCCAACACTAATGACTGAAAAGGGGGAAAGCTGAAAACACAAGCCTTCATGAACCTCAAAATTATAAACCAAAGAAACGGAACCGTATTTTCCAAAATGGTCTGCACTTCTTGACGCAGCCCGTGAACACCTGACTGCCAATGCTGCGGTACGCCTCTCGAGGCCAAAACCTGATTTCATTTCTAAACACAGACCAGTACTCTCACGCAGTGGTCAGCTCCAGAAGCCAGGTTTAGCATCACAGATGATTACTGCAGCCCTCCCAAGTCACCGAACCACAGCATGGCTGGGTTGGGAGGGACCCACAGCCCCCACAGCCCCAACCCCTGCTGGGGGCTGGCTGCCACCCCCAGATCAGGCTGCCCAGGGCCCACCCAGCCTGGCCCTGAGCACCCCCAGGGATGGGGCACCCAAAGCTGCTCTGGGCAGCCTGGGCCAGGGCCTCACCACCTCTGGGTAAAGAATTTCCTCCTCGCATCTGACCTAAATCTCCCCTCCTTTAGTTTAAAGCCATTCCCCCTTGTTCTATCACTACATCCCCCGACCAAAGAGTCCCTCCCCATCTCTCGTGTAGGCCCTTTAGCTACTGTAAGGTCTCCCAGGAGCCTCTCTTCCCAGCAGATCACTGCAGGAGCACCAACTGGTGCAGCAACTCAGCATGGAGAAGGCAGCAGCCGTGGAAGTCTGCGCTGAGCTCAGCCCTCGCTGGCTGCACGCAAGGATAAACACACACGTCCCAGTGCGTGCAGCAGATGGCTGCCCTGGTTATTTGGACAACACTGACCCCAACTGCCACAGCTGGCTGCCACTCAGTTGAGAGTTAAAAGGCACCAACTGCCAGTACAATTAGGCTATGGTTATATCAGCCTCTATAAAACAAGCATTGGAAAGGCTTCATTCAGACAATGAACCTGCAGGAAGCCACAGCAGACTCTTCCCAGCTGGGTTTCCAACTGTGAGGACATCATGGACAGAACTGTTGCTGCTCTGTCCCAGCCAGGCACAGACCTCCACCAAAAGGAAGCTTCTGCCTGTCGTGCTCCCCCAGGAGGAGGTTCCCACCTCTTTTCCCACTGGGAAGGCCGCTTTGGCCCAGGCTCCTCACCTGGAACTCGGCCACCTCCCCGCCAGCAGACCCGCCTGCACCCTGCTTGCATCTGCGACAACGTCCCTGACTCAAAGGCCTCGCCTGTCCGTAAGGCCATGCTCTGCCAGCACGGTCCCCAGCAGCACCACCTCCTGCCTTGCTGTGTGCTGGGCCCTCGGGCTGTCCGAGGTCTATCAGCACCCGGAGCACGGACCTTTAGCATTCTCCAGCTGCACCCTTCCTGTTTCAGGCACTCTGTGCCAGGAGCTCTGCTTTGCTGGATGCCCAGCTGCAAGTTTCACAGAGAACACGTTAAAACACATGTGCTACTCTAATTTTTAGTTTTGCAAAAATACACATTTCTAGGTGGCATGAGTAGAAGGCAAGGTTTCACTTTACAACCTGTTCCTCCCATACAGGCCATTTCAGAGCCTCCCTGCCTGCAGGTCAGGCCACATCCCCCCTGCTCACATGACAGGCCACGCAGACTGTGAGCAGCATGCACTACCCCAAAAAACCAGTAAGGGCAGTCTTAACAACTCTGTTTTTTCCCATGCAGGTGGGGATTTCACTGGGGAGAGCAAAAAGCTGCCAAAATCACAGCGTCCCTGCTGTGGTACTCTGCTTATTCAGGTCTTGCATGAATGTTGAAGAGCAACTGCAAAACAGCTTGGGCTACCAAAAAACCCTCATCCCAGACAGCACTGGCTCCCAATGTGAGGCTGTCCCTCCCTGCCATAGTTTCAGTTAATCTCCTGCTCAGCAGGGAAGCATGGCCATGTCCTTCACCATTACTTTAGGCCTGACAGCACTGAAATCTCCCCAGTAAGGCAGCGATCACCCCCACTTCCAAGCACTGCTAAAGCTGAGAACCCCGTGCTGGCCTGTGTGCTGGGACGTGTCACAGACACACCAGGGATCCTGCAGAGGACTGCTGCAGAGCCTGGCCTTCCTCAGCATCCCGAAGGCCAGCTGGGAGATTCCCCCTGCCCAGCTGGCACCTAGCTGGGCTGCTGGAGGGGGGAAAGCACCTGGAGACCGGCACTGCCAGCAGCCAGAGAGCAAGGAGGGCTTGGCAAAGAGACCTGGAGGAAGCAGGTGTGGCAGCCAGAAGCATCCCGGTGCACACAAACATTCCACAGCTCTGCACAGATCCTGGCAGTGAGAAAGACGCTGGCAGTTTGCTGAACAAATCCAAGGAAGTGAAGGAGGGTTAAACCAAACGAGCACTTTGCATCGTCTGCAAAGCACGGCTGTGAACCAGCACTAGGAGCCCATAAGCAGGCTTTAGTAACTAGGGCTGAGGCTTAAGGAGGTCCTGGAGCCCAACATCTCATACACTGGGATAAAAAAAAAAGTTAGAAAAACAAACTCAGTGCTGCAAACATGCCCGGCTTCCCCTCTGATGGAGCACGAGGCAGAACAGGAACAGAGGAAGGATGAATTGCAGCAAATAAAGCTACCAAAAATGCATCGGCAATTATAGGCTTTTTTGTTCTATTTGTGCGACTTTTTAAAGCTGTTTGTGAATCCTCTCAGCCCTCTCCAACTGTTCTATACTACAGCAACCGGACTCAAAAAGGCTCTGTTAAACAAGGGCACGATAGAATTGCAAACCAAAAGCTTCCTCTCGTTGTTAAACGCCTATTTCAAAAGAGTAATTAGCACAATTTTCCAGAGCCAGGTGCTTAATGCTCAACTCATCAATCTCAGGACGAGATGAAGGACTCAGCCAGCATTGCTACTGCTCGCACTGGAACTGGGGTTTGCAGTTCGGCATCTGGAACTCGAAGATGCACTTTGAATTAGACTGTGACTGAGGGCATGGGCGCAGCAGACTGCAGCACTACAAGGAGGGCTGGATAGGGCTTGCTGCAGGATTTCTGCTTCCTCTTCACCAACATCTTACGACTTAAGAGAACAAAACCAGTTCCGTGTTACTTGATTCTGGAAGTAGAGCTCATCTCTCTTGCCGAATGTCAAGCAGGACCTTAAAAACTACATGTCTAAGCCAGGACCCAAAGGGCCTTGCACAAGGCATCACAGGTCGCTTCGGCCTCTGCCCATGCCCAAGCCCCAGGCTGCAGTTTCCTCTTCCTTGAACTCCAGACCACTGAAACATTTTGAACCATTCAAGCATCTACAAAGCATCCATGCCATTGTGCTTCCGTTTTTAATTAACGACCAGCCGGCCCCTTGTTGGGACACCCCCCATCACTGCAGACTGTATCATGACCGCAACTGCTAAGCTGCCAAGCGGCGGACAGCTGCCAGAAGGCAGCGCTGCCCTCCTCATCCAGCTCCAGGAAAAGCACTGCTGTGGGAAAGTGCAGGAAACTACTTCCTTTTTTTTTTTTTTTTTTCTAAGGGTTAGCTTTTGGCTGAAGCAGCAGCCGACCCAACCCTTGCGGTGCCCATGCAAATGCTGACATCAGCGCACCAGAGCAGGCGGAGCCGGCCCAACTCCTCTGGGGACACCGCAGGGAGGTGAGTGGCAAGGGGTTCATCAGCAGCACCAAGACCTGCCAAAAGGCAGAGGTGGGCATAAAACCTGGACTTCTGGCTTCGGCTAACACCCAGCTTTCCTGTTTGCTTTTCTTTTTCTGGTGTGGGGTGGAAAATAGGAGTGTTCACTTTCCAGGAAAAGCCTGAATTACAGGGCTGGAGTCTAGCAGCGGTTTTGCTTCCATTTTGTACTCAGTCACCAGCACTGAAAAAAACAGCAATGTACTTATTTACAGTGAAGGAGCAACTTCCACTGGTTCTCTGCAGCTTGGCTCTGTGAGCCAGCTCCTTCAGGTGCTGGCCACAAGGAAAGGAGTAAAACTGGAGCCACGGTGATCAAGATCAGCCTGAGCTATCCTGAGACTGAACGCTGAGCGCCAGAACGTCATAACCCTTGGCACGAGCTAGCAATTTGGTTTGCTTCAGGAAGCTCGAGTGCCTGATAAAATTCCCCAGGACTGGTGCAACCACACCACATACACAAAATGGAGTGGAATAAAAGGATGCAGCAACTGCACAGCACTTCCAGAGCACCAGGCTCACAGCTGCACCTCTTTTGTAACGCAGAACTCACCTCCAGCACAGATTTAAAAACCTGTAAGATCCTGGTGACTGGGGCCCAGACCACGCTGTACTCCTGCTACTGAAATTCACAGAGAGAAGCAACTCCCTCACTCTAGAGCTAGAACAAAAGTGTTGAGAAGTCTCTTGAAAAAATAAGGTAAACGCCCGAACTCAGGCTGTTCTCAAAAGAACAGGTTGAACATATCTTCCTCAACGACATCGACAGTGGGATCAGCACGTCTGCGGATGACACCAAGCGGAGCGGTGCGGCCGACACGCCCGAGGGACGGGATGCCATCCAGAGAGACCCGGACAGGCTGGAGCAGCGTGCTCAGGGGAACCTCACGAGCTTCAACAAAGCCAAGGGACATCTGGGTGTTGGAGTACACCCAGAGGAGGGCCACAGAAATCGTCCAAGGGATGGAACGGCTCCCCTGTGAGGACAGGCTGAGAGAGCTGGGGCTGTTCAGCCTGAAGAAGGCTCCGGGGAGACCTGATAGCTGCCTAAAGGGGGGCTGTAAGAAAGAAGGGGACAGACTCTAGCAGGGTCTATTGTGATTGGAGGCTGGGGGAAGTGGTTTTAAACTGAGAGAGGGGAGATTTAGCCTAAGGGTGGTGAAGCACTGGCACAGGTTGCCCAGAGAGGTGGTGGCTGCCCCATCCCTGGAGACCTTCAAGGTCAGGCTGGACGGGCTCTGAGCAACCTGACCCAGCTGTAGGTGTCCCTGTGCCCTGCAGGGGAGTTGGAGCAGACGGCCTTTAAAGGTCCCTTCCAACTCAAATGATTCTACGAACATTTACAAAAGATAACACAAAACACAAGCATAGCCCAAGTTCCTACCTGAAGACAGAACGTTCACCTGTATCTTTCAAGACCTTATTCTAAGGGTGTCTTCTCCTTGGCAGTTTTTCATCCCCAGGACCACACATGCCAAGCACATTACAACTGTAAGCACCAGAAGCAGCACAGCTGCCCTTGCACCAGCCCAGCCCCTGCAGGTCACTGCCTCCTCCCTCTCCCAGGAGCTACCCAGGTAACGCGGCCTGACAACAAGGAACTGGTAGAGCAAAGGCAAAGAGCACTGCTTGTTAAAACACCAACATGTGAGTCCCTTCAGAAGGCACGGCGGCCACAGGACGCGCACGTCTGCGCAGCCAGAAAAGAAGCACCATGAAAAAAGCTTTTTATAACATGAGTTGAAAGCCTGCCATGTCAAGAAACAGAGCAGACGAAGGATATTTATACCCGTTTGTTACTCATTTTCACTTCAGAGTTTCGTAAGAAGCCGTCTGGTTATACAGCCCAGCTATCCTAAACGCAGATAACAAGAAATACGCAGATAAGGTCATAAATTAATAAAACCCACTGCGTGCTTGGGGCACGCACAAGAACCAGAAGGCCTTTAGTAAGTTCCTGTGCCTTCCTTAGCCTCCAGCACTTCTGGAGGCAGTCAATGAGCCCTCAGGAACCCGGCACGATCGCTCAGTGTGCCCCAGAGCCCAGCGCGTTTCCCTCTGTTACTCCGGGTGTGCAGGATGCGCAGCTTTCCCCTGAGAAAACAGAAATATTGCTCCACATTTTCCCCAGTGCTGCAGTCCCCCCGGTGAGCTCCCTCCCCACGGCTGCAGCCCCACGGATTCTGCTGCCACCAGCGGGACCGCCCTGCACACAAGCCCCAGAGTGAAGCCAGAAGTCTCAGCGAAATAGGAAAACGTCAGAATTTTCAGAGTTGTATCTTTTAAAAGTTGATCCAACACTTAAATATGTCTCTAGTAAATTAGCTTTCAGTTGGCTTTGCTTAAAAGATTTCAATTATATGAAAATATCTCCAATTAAGAAGACAGACTTCACACACAAAAGAAAGTATTTTTATATCTCTCTGAATTATAGATTTAAGTGACTTTTAAAAAACTCACATAACCTCTGGATTATAAAGCCCTCTAAAGTTGGAGAGGGACAAATCCAGACAACTACACAGAGAAAACACAATTTGTTACAGCTCAGCTGATGAATGACATCCTGAGCTCAGAGTAACTGAACAGCGTGTCCTGAGCAGAACCCACTGCCTGGCGAGCAGGCAGATAACCAGCTGACTTTCCCAGCAGCCCAATAACAACATTGGCCTCTCCACTTCAGAGAGCCCCTGGAGGGGAAAAAAAAAAAAAAAAAAAAGGTTTTGCTTTTCACCAGAAAGCCATCCTTCGCCCTTCTCACTTTCACAGCTCCTTAATTACTCCTTGGGATCCTGTTCTGCCTCAGCCCTCAGTTCGCCTGACCCAGATCCTGCTGGGCAATGGCAGGTTTCGGCCTGCCAGCGCCTCCAGGAAACGCGATGCCTCCAGCACCCACAGCACGGCAGGAGGCACACGCAGGTATGGGGACAGGCGAGTTGCAGTGGGGTAAGATAAACCCCTCAGTGTCAGCAACAGTGGGAGAAGAAGAACAGAAGTTTGATGGGATCGGCGAAAGAAGATGCAGAAACTGCAGAACAGGAAGGCTGGAAAAGATGCGTATATTAGTTCTCCTTTTGAGCTTGTTACCAAACTGGGCCAAAAAAACTGCACAAGGAACTCAGCGTTATTAAAGATGCTGTAACAAACTACATCTGGGTTTAGACACTCTTTTAGTGAAGTTGACACAATTGCTTGGAAAGGAGAGCCCTGAAAGCAGGCACAGCCAGGACCTGGCAGGGAGCACACACAGGGCAGGGAGTCGGCCCCGGACTCCACACGCACCCACGGACACGCTCTGTCCGTGCCGCTGTTTGAACACAGCGCCGAGGAGAAGCCCNTGTTATTAAAGATGCTGTAACAAACTTACACCTGGGTTTAGACACTCTTTTAGTGAAGTTGACACAACTGCTCGGAAAGGAGAGCCCTGAAAGCAGGCACAGCCAGGACCTGGCAGGGAGCACACACAGGGCAGGGAGTCGGCCCCGGACTCCACACGCACCCACGGACACGCTCTGTCCGTGCCGCTGTTTGAACACAGCGCCGAGGAGAAGCCCTGAAGTTTCAAAGGAGCCTCAAGATGCTGATGAAACAGCCCGAGAAAGAAACCGAGCAGAACCTGTTAAGCGGCTCCACTGGAAGTTAACCACTCCTGGAAGCAACTCCCACCGCTCCCTGCTCCTGCCTTCTGTCTTTCTGCTCTGACAGAGCCCAAAAAGGGCAACACCAACACAAAAATCTCAGCGGGCTTCCCTGAAATCGCTGCTGCTGCCCGTGACTGCCGGGCTGCGTCTGCTGGGCTGCACCTCCCCGGGAAGGGCGAGGCCTGCCTGGGATCGCTGGCTTCCAACGCCCAGCTGTAGGCTTTAGGACACTCTCACGACAAAAACA
>VXAV01000021.1:14677-37338 GCA_013399715.1 Alectura lathami
GGGCCGCCGGTCCTGGCCCCAGGCGGGCGGGAGCGGGGCTGAGGGGAGCCGGAGCCGGGCGGAGCGGCGAAGCGGGAGGCGACAGGCCGAGCGAAACGGGGGGGCGCGGGGCTGGGGTGGAGGAAACCCGCGTTACAGAATGACGGTGAGGTGTAAATCCGGGGTGACGCCCGGCGGGGGCTGAGGAGGAACCTCGCTCCCGGGGCGGGAGCTGAGTCACGCTGGGCCTGGCGGAGCCGTTCGGAGCATGGTCGCTCTCTCGGGGACCACCAACCAAGTCCGGAGCGTCTCGCGCTGGGACCAGCTTGTACTACCTGCTTGGCCTCTGTCACACCAAAAAGCAACAAACACAACGGCCAGGCGGCAGTGTGAAAGTTAAACAATAACTTAACCCAAAAATGGCAGCGCTCACTGCAGGAAATCGCCCAAGAAAAATAAATATTCTGTCTTCGGGGCAGTGCTCTGTTAAAAAAAACAAAGGCCTGTGTACACACACCGGGCAGCACAGAGGAAAAGAAACAAACAGCGGCTTACTGGGCAAGAGGGCCTGCCTGCGCCCCAAGCCAATGGGCAGCAAAAGGCAGCATGGTTCCGCACAAGGAGGTCAGAACCAAGGACGGTCACCGTGGCCAAAGTAAAACTCCGCGCTGCTGTGCACTGCTAACCCCGCAACGCCACCACGCATGCGAGCGGGATCAGGCAAAACAGGGCAGCGCGCTTCAGTCCCCCCACCCACACACGAAGCTGTGCTGTGGTTCTTCTTCCAGCCCTTGGTATTCAGCACAGCCAGCGGAAGCCAGCTTCCAGCATCTCATTCCAACTGGCTAAGCAGAGCTGGAGGAAAGCAGGGGCCAGAAGGGAAGGGCCGTGCCCCCAGACTGTCCCCTGAGCCGAAGGAGAGCTGCACCCACGTGTCGGTGTCTCAAAATAGACGTGGCTGCTGTGCCACATAATGACACCGTACAGCGTGGGTAAAGAGGGGAGAAAACAGGAAAAGTGTATTTAGCAAACTCTTTCCTTACACTGTTCCTCTCCTGCGAGAGCCGTCTTTAAAGCAAACATTGTGGGCGCTGCCCTTCAGAGCACAGATCTCACAGAAGTGCTTGCCCTTCCTCCCAAGCCTGTCCACCCACAGCAGGATGCCCAGGGCCTTGCTGAGTTTTGGGTATGACCAGGTACTGAGACCTCACAGCCTCTCTGCAACCTCATTTCAGCATCTGACCACCCTTGGGTGAAATTCCTTTGTGTGGAATCAGAATTTGCCACGTTCCAGCATGTCCCTGCTGCTTCCTGTCCTGTCCCTGTGCAGCTCCATCTCCTCTACACCCTCCTGCAAACTCCTGCTTTTAGGAGACCCTGCAAGGAGATGGGAAGAGCAGCTGGCAGTCAGCCCGTGGGCTGGAGCTCAGGCAGGCTGCAGACAGGGACCAGGGCGAGACCAGTCCGACCAGTGACACTGGGCTGACTGCTCTGGTGGCCACAAACCCGCGTGGCAGCAGGAGGCGAGGCAGGGACTCCCCAGCCAGGTTTCTGTACCCTGAGCTGACCGAACCCACGCTCTGCCCCACACCAGCCCCAGGCTGGAAGCACAGCGTTTTCACATCTACAGCGTAGCAGCTCATCACACAAAATTCCCCAGGGAAAGCTCAGCTGACATATACAAGGAGCAAGAATAAAGCAGTGGAGAGTGGGGACAGCATGTCCCAGGTGAGCCTGGAGGCAGCAGGGACGTTCTCCAGGGTGGAGTTCCCTTCTCCAACACGCAGGACCATCCCATGGCAGCACCATGCTGAAGGCCGTGTGGTTTGGGAAGGAAGAGGGAGCCCAGCAAGCCAGAGCAGAAGGCAGCAGCACCCTCCACTGCTCTCCTACCTAACACTCCACATCTGCCCGCAGCCCCTTTTCCCAATGTTACACAACGCTAATTTTCACTTCCCTCCTATGAAGGGCCCTGGGTATGGTGCTGCTGTATCAGCTTTGAGACTGACTTGGGAAATAAGACCGGAGAAGCCAAGTGGACAACAGAACATGTCCCAGACATAGAGGACTTCCTTGCTCCCTGACCCCACATGCCAGTGACCCACTCAAGCTATTAACTGACCCATGAAACTGAGCTAAGGGAACGTAGAGGGTGGGAAGCAGCTAACAGAGAAGCGCACAGAAGTACCCTGCAGCACTTAGCCCAGAGCAGATGCCTCAAAACTGGCTCATGGATGCAGCACAGGTTTCCTGTGTGACCCTGGGCACGTGACCTCACCCAGGCCTCAGCCTCCCCCCACTGTACACAGGAGGTGTCCCATTTTACTGTTAATGCTTGCCTCACTGATACCTAAGGCACTTGGACCTCCTCAGATAGAGAAAAATAGGAGCAGAACACTGTGGAAGGAACACCAAGCAGAGAAGGACCAACACACATGCTCAGACCCAGCACCACACACAGCTGCTGCTCCCGCCACCGACCCTACGTGGCATGCCAGGTCCATGGTGTCTCCAACACACGTCGTACAGACAAGGTGATCTTTTTACTGATGCAGAAGAGAAAGATACCAGACAAGTCTATCAGGGTATTTCTGAACAGTGTTCCCAAAGGATCTCAGGATGAACTTGCTTCCACTAGGAAGGATCATTTGTTTGCACTTGGAAAGGGCACCCAAATACTGGGCAATACAGTCTTTAGGCCAGAAAAACCACAGATGGGACAGGCTGTGATTTGCAAAGCCACCTGATTTCAGCAGCTCTGTTTGTTGCAAGTTTATATGCTCCTCCTTCTCACCCTGATTCAGGGATCTTAGTCTTTCCTGCCCTTAGCTGAGAGCAGTGCAGAGGGACAAGAAAACAATGGAGCAATTCTTGTCAGTGCCTTGTAGCCATCAGTGGCTTCCAAGCAGTCCTTTGCCCAAGGGTGGGAAGAACAAGTGGAGATGAAAGCCATTCTCTCCCATATCCATCCACTCCCCCACAAGAGCTTTGGTCTTTTTCACTGGGATAAATTTCAGCACCAAGCCTCACAACCCCAGCAGCAGCCCCGAGCCACACAGTGGCTCTCCACGTGATCACTCGGTCGTTTGGATGTAAACAGGGACAGCCAGCATGGTGCAGGGGCCATCCGAGGCAGCCTGCAGTTCTGCCAAGGACAAATTGGATGCGATGCTGCTGGGCTGCCCAGGAACAACAAGGTCTGAGTCAGCAGCTCCTGACCCACCCACCACAATGGACAGCACCGCATCTGACTCCTGGAACGGCTCTTTGGCAGGGCCGTCTTCCTGGGGGCTCTCCCCAGCAGCACCGTCCTTCAGCTCTGCCAGAGCCAGCTGGCTGGGGAGGGAGAGGCCCGCCTTGCGCCCCCGCACCACCCGTTTCTTCTGGGGCTTCCTGAGCTGCAGGTCTTTGTCCTTGGGTGAGCCCAGACGGCACTTGTGGTCCTTCATGTACTTGTGGCGCGTGAAGCCTTTGCTGCAGGTGGGGCAGCGGTACTTGTAGTTGCCGGTGTGCGAACGCTGATGCTCCACCATGTGGGCCCGTCGGCTGAAGGACTTGTTACAGTACTGGCACTTGTGGATCTTCATCCCTGCACACAGCATGGGAGGAGAGAGAGCTCCATTAGAGACCCCGCTTCACAATGCGGATCTGCAGGAAAACCTGCCCCGCAGAGAGCGGTAGCTTTGCCTCCTCTTCCAAGCAGATGTTCCCTAACAAAAGCTTGACTCTGCAGCCGCCTCCTCACTCAAGAAGCCCCATTCTTTTCAGCTTGCTAATTAAAACAACCAAAAACCCCCATGGTCTAAGGAGACATTGTGCCAGACAAACCAGCAGTCAGAAAAGAATGAGCTGCTGCACCTTCACGTCAGTGTTTAAGAATGGCTGCAGCATTAGTTCTTGCCTCAATTAAGTGGTTTAAAATATCACTAGAAAAAAAAAGTATGTCAGATGATTGTGATGAAAATGCAGAACAGTCTTAAATTCTGACTTTTTGTACCCCAACATATTTGGTAATTGAGAAAAAAAAATCACTTTTTTCTCCCAAATGTCTAAAAACATCATATACTGCACTGTTGGCACAGTCCCTAGCACAGTCCCATCTGATCACGCTTTGCAGGGCTTTGGATGTGACAGCCACGAGAAAACACTTTGTTTTACCTTGACCAAAAAAACAAAAAAAAAAACAGGAAGTTCCCTAGGGCACAGGAATAGATGATTTGTCTTTATTAAGAGCAGTAGCATCATCTTTGGAAACCAGAAAAAAGGGAATCAAATCCCAAGAGATCTCATTTTGAATGTGAGCTATTATTGGTGAGGAGTGGACAGAGCACTCTGGATATTGCTAGCAAATACACTGAGTAAACCAGCTCTGCTTCAAAGTCTCACCAGCACACCCTGCCAACAGATTTAAATTGCCTTAGAAAACAGCCCAAAGCTTAGACACAGCTGTAACATGCAAGCTCATTTAAACAGGCTGGCAGCAAGAGAGGTTGGAAAAAAAAAAAAAATCTAAAGCTGATAAATTGTATTAAGAATTGAGGCTTCAGTCTGGGAAACTCTGTAACATATGTAGGGGAAGATTCTTCGCTACAAAACTGCAGGGTAACAGTGTGAGCTGAGGAAGGGACACCCCAGAGCAAGCACCCATAAGGCTCACCCCATGCTTCTGGGATACAAAGCCAAGCACTTCCACAGTTTTCCACCTCATTTCTCTGGCTGACTCCTGTAACACACTCCTGCAGCGCCACTGGGAATGCCCAGCAACTTCATTCCCAACCACCAGCTGCACAGGCTGGGGCCAGCGGCACTTACCTGAATGGGACAGTATGTGAGCCTTCAGCTTGTCAGGCCTGTTGAACTCTTTATTGCAGCCTGTGTGGCTTCTGTAAGAACAACAAGTGCTGGTGAGCAGGATGAATCAGCTGAGGATTGATGCATAAACAGATCCTGGACCAGAGAGAGATCTACAGCCCTTCTCCTTCACAGAACCTAGATGGCCCCTGAGTGCAGTTCCAGTCGGAGCCCCGCTGTTTCAGCCCTTCTGGAGGGGGGGGCAAGAAATAAACAGGCTGCTACAAGGACACGCGGCTTCTGCTGGGCTACACACCGCCCTTGCCTCACCATAAATGCTCCTAAAAACAGCAAGTTTGAGATCCCAGCTGGAGTTAGAAATATTTTAGAAGGAGCTACAAGGTGGTTGGAGCAGGGAGATGTCAGTCTTGGCTATTTCAGAAGGCCCATGATTGTGCCAAAGATTTGGGGATGCACCTTCTAAACCTCGGTTTCTTTGGCTTGTACATTAGTTCCTCTGCTTCTAAGTGCACTTGGGGAGATCACAATCCTGTGCTTTGTGCTTAAATCATATTCTTTTTCTTCCCCAGTGTTCTGCAGGTGCAATGCCCCAAACCTCCCACACAGGCAGGCATTAATTTAGAGGGCTTGATGAACTAAGATGAAATGATGCGGCTCCACAGAAAATTAGTAACAAACAAGTCCTTCTGGGTTCTCAGTGCAACAGCATCCAGCATTCTTGCCTCCTCAAGAAACAGAGGATTGTCAGATGCCACAAGTACCCTAGGACACCTAACAAGGGACATCCCTTCCTTTCCAAGCCCCACCACAAGCCATTAAGATACGCTGCAATGCTGGAGACGGTACGTACGAGAAGGGACATTTGTACTTCTTGAAGGGCTCGTGGATCAGCATATGCCTCTTGAGTTTGTCTTTCCGATTGAAAGCTGCGTCACACACTGAGCACTTGAAAGGCTTTTCACCTGGATTAAAAAAAAAAAAGAGAGAAAGAAATGAAGAGCCAGGGAAAGTGCAGTCACACAGGGCTGCTCTAGTCACATACGGGATTCACACCACCAGCAGCGCCACTCTGCTTCTCTATTAACTGTCACAGGTTTCCCTCCACTTCCCTATGGGTAAATGGATGGACACTATCCCCACTGTGCACTGCTCCTGTTTTCCAGGGCAGCCTCCTTAGCTTCTGCAACCCTGGGCAGCATGGAAGCCAGTTCTGTGCCCCACTTCCAACTGTTGCAGCGCTGGGCATGAGGTTGGATCTAAACCATCCATTTCCCAGAAGCCGTGTTACCACAGATGACTCATACAGCCAACACCATTCCTCTGGTTATCATGAAAAGAGCCAGAGTGCCATAGGGCTCAGCGAGGACCACGACATGGGGACATCAAGTGCTGCCCCTACCCGAGTGGATGTGGGCGTGCAGCTTGAGGTAGTGCTCCCGGCGGAAGAACTTCTTGCAGATCTGGCACTTGAACTTGCTGCCTCCACCGTGCGTGGGTATGTGGCGGCGCAGGTACCTCTCGCAGGGGAACACCTGTTGGCACACAGAAACAAGGCTGAGGCAGCAGCACAGAAGGGACGTCACTGAGCTGAATGGGCAAAGGAGTTGCAGCCTGTATGAAAAGTACAAGCTCACAGTGATTGCTTTCTTGGAAAGGACACACTGAGGAAACCTTTAGTTTTGCACAAGGAAAACGCATATAGAGCTTTAAAAGCAAACAACAACAAAATAAACCCTTATACTTGAGAAGCACATGAGTTGAAATGCTGCTGCTAAGTTTTCTAACACCATACTGCTGAGCACCACGCCCTAGACAGATGCTCAGTCTTCTGCCAGAGCCAGCAGCAGCACCAGGGCATGCTCACACCAGCAGTCACAACCTTCCCATAGTGCTGATTTTAGTTTGTGCTCCCTGATTTTATCTGTAACCAAAAGATACACATGGTCTTTACAAAGCCAGTATGAGTTGTTCCTTTGGCTAATGGGGACCCTGGAAAATCCCAAGCTAAGTGAATTCCTGATGAGGATGCTGCAAGCGCACATCTAGGGGGAGCAAAGGAGAGCCTAGACTTTTGGTACTCAGGACCATGCTCTTGCATTGCCAGAAAACAGCAATATCAGCAAGAATACAAACATAAGTAAGAAGTACTCCTGCAGGTAATGGGCTTTCAAACCCCTATGCTGCATGCTGAAAGTCCCATCCAGGCTCAGAAGGGCATTTGTCACCTGGGGCAGGGGTGGAGAGAAGACAGGTAAAGAAAGACGGGTTACTAACCATGGCAGGAGTGCGTTCCCCTTCCTGAGCTACCTCAGTACAGAGTGGTCACTCCTTTGAGATTGTCCCTGCCCCCACTGCACGATTTTCATTTCCTTTGCTATAAACAGAGGAGCAAGGGTCCAAATTTTAGTTTGGATTTCAAAAAATAATTTATTAGAATTCAAACACCACAAAATTCTGCCCCTCAAGCCCCTTTCGGGGCCATGCTGAAAAAAGTATTTCCAGCCAAAACCTACCCGTGCATCATGCCAGTCCCAGTCACGTCACTCGGAAAGGTTTCCCTTTGCCAGAGCACAAAGCATTCATCCAAAAGATGGGACTAAGAGGGAACCCAGAGAATTCTGTTGCAACAGGAGATGAAGACAGCAACGTAGGTGTCATAGCTCCCCAGGACCCAGGGATTTCTATTCACAACCCTTCCAGCCATGGCTAACCAGGCAGGGTGGGTCAAAAGCACCACCACCACTCTAAGGCTTCCTAAAACCTCACCACTGGTACACCTGCATTTAAGAAATGAGGATGGCAGCCTGAAGTGTGCAGATTTGTGCTGTCCTGGGAATAAAGGAGCTCTCCTCACGAATTCTGTTCATTTGGTCAGCAAATGGGACCTGGGAGAAAAGCCAGCACTGTGGGGGAAGAATGCACTCTGCGTCAGGTCAGGAATGGAAACACCCCTGCCTCTCTGAAAAGCACCTTGAGAGCCTGCCAGTCCGTAATGAGGTAGGAAGGGAGAGGAAAGGGAGCAGAGGGTCTCGTCCCCCTCAGAGCCAGGACTGGCTCAGGCATCAGTCACCCACCCACCTTCTGGCAGTGAGGGCAGGGAAAGTTGTGTGTTGCTGTCTGCAGATGGTGCTCCAGGGCTTCTGGGGTGGAGTACTTATTTACACACTTCACACATCTGAATGCAGAGAGAAAGGACAGAGCTTGTGAACAAGGCTACCACCAGCAAACCCCATTCCGCAGGCTGACCCCATGCAGGGCAGCCCAGCCCATTCTCCAGCTGCCTTCCAGGTTGATTTTTGGCAGGGTCATTTTGGTACAGGTGATAACACCACCACCCAGGTGCTCTGAAAACCCCAGCAACTCACATGGCCAGATCACACACACACTTAACATCCTTCACCAGGGGATGATGCTGGAAAACTGGGTGAAGAATCCTCTAAATTACTAGTGCTCTTCCACAAAAACTCCCAGGGGAGCATCCAGGGACCAGAGCACATATTCCACATCGTTTAATGGAGACAGCTAAGGTCTCACCTTACCTAAAACACCTCCTCCCGTCTTCATGCAGCAAATACAGCAGCTCCCAGTCAAGGAGATAAGCGTGGGGTCACAGCCCAGCAGCACTACCCATGGCTGGGGCAGCCACAAGGTGACCCGCTCCACAGTGTGGGGTCCCCGGTGTCTAACAAAGCTTTAGCTCACATTGCCTCCTCTCCTGCAACACCTGAGCCCTCCCCACGTAACTCACCCATTCTCACAAACCCTGGCAGTATTTCTGAGCCATGCACCAAAGCTGACTGGTAATGGGCAATGCGGACACACATCATTGATGAAGAATACACACACAGACACTCACACTGTGCATCTGCAGTGAAAAAACTTTTGCTCAGAGCAGACTAAAACCTCCTCCAACATAAGCAGAGCTCTGACCGCCAAGATCCCTGATAGCAAGCTGTAGGATGAAGCTCCACAGCAGAAGGATGGCTAGAAATTAAGGTCTAACTAGCAGTAGCTATTTACTCCACTAGGCTCCTAGGTGTCTTTCAATATCCTCTGGGCTTCCCACACTTTCTCATATCCCTACAGGCGTTTCAACAGCTCCAGAGAGCTGTTCACAGAATGCCCTTACCCTTTCCCCCTATACTAACAGTAAGGCTTCTCCAGGTAGCAGACTCCTTCACAGCAAAAGGAGAAATAACTCAGTTCACCTGCGCACAGCTTCTACAGCCCACGCTCCCTTAGCTGCAGGTATTTAGAGAACCAGGCTGGAAAGGGGCCTCCCTGGGTCACCTGTCCAGCCTAGGGCAGACCCAGCTGTACTCATCTCACTCCTGACCAGCGATACAAGGCCTTGCAATGATGGAGTCTTCCCTCATCACAGCCTTTTACTGTCATTCTGAAAGGCCCCTGCCTTCAAAACGCTAATCTTTAACAACCTGGTGGAGGGCCCCCCCCACCTACACCTCTTGTGTGCCCAAGAGACCTGTGGCTGCTGAACAGGTGGCCCCCTCACCCCTGTGGTGCCCCCACCACTCTCAGCCAAACACGCTCTGCACACACTCACTCCTACAAGCCTTGTGAGCACCGATTGCTACTGTACTTGTACACGGCCACGTCCTTCTTGGGGCTGTGCTGGGGCAGCAGGCTGTGGGAGTACTGGTGGACGCCCAGCTCGTACAGGGAAGGGAAGTCCTTGCTGCAAAGGTGGCAGCGGTAACTCAGCTCCTCCTGGTGGCTCTTGATGTGGTCAAGGAAAGACTCCAGCTTCTGGAAGGTCTGAGCGCAGCTCTTCACCACACACTTGTACACCTGGGTGAAGAACGGAGAGGGACTGGAGAGGCAAGCCATGGAAATGTGCAGGGCAAATCCTCTGCCAACAGACAGAGCAGCCTCCGTTTTTGGAAATCATTGTAGCTGGGTACTTCACAGAACACAACCGCTGCCCCTTGGTTCCACACTGGGTTGCACCGGGGTTCCCAGAACTTCTGACCATGCACTGGCCACGAGGCCAACAGCACTCAGTCAGGGTAGAGCGATAAAATCCTGCTCCGAACTGCAGCAGGAGCACAGCATGGTGGTGGGAAACACTTTCCCTACCGGGAATGAAAGCAGAGAGCAGCTCAGCATCAAAATGCAGCTGACAGCTCGAGGTGAAGGCAATGGCAGAACCTGCTGGGAACGGAATATGAGCCAGAATTGCACTCCTGTGGCACAGCACCCATCGGGCTGATATCCACAGATCACCTGGCTGCCCCACACAACCAGACTCTTTCCTCAACTCTCACAGCCACTTCAGCTACTGGCCAACAGCTACAGAGGACATGCAAGTTCAGCACAGCCCACAACCAGGGCTTGTTCCCTTTCCATCTACATCTCTGGGGTAAGACCAGCCCAGGAGCAGACGTAGCTCCAAAAGGTGAACCCTTCTAGCCCTCACCTCTCCCACTTCTTGAGGGCTAAACCTACTCAACTTCCACATGATACTTGCTCTGCCAACACAAATTGCCAGGGCATTCCCCTATGAAAACATGCAAAAAAGCAAGTTGGAATAAAGGGAGCACCTGAAACTACCCAAATGGGTGAGACCACAATGCCTCAGCAGTGACTGTCACACAACCCAAGAGCTGCCACCTACACTGAAAACTCTGGACTTTGCCTCTTTTCTTTTTCTCTAGCCACCCAAACCTGCTTGGCTGATTTGTCACCAGCAGCTCAGCAGGACAGGGGCAGCAGAGCTTTTCAAAGACACCCAGACCACACAGCTGCAACACAAACATGCAAAGAGCTGAGCTGAATGGCAAGCATTTACCAAGTAGGCAGCATGCTCAAGACGGACCCTGTGAGCCTGTCTCAATCACACCACCGACACAGAGCACCTACCTGCTCATTCTTGTGCTGTGTCATGTGCGATTTGAGTTGGAAATAGGTGTTGAATTTGTTGGGACAGAACTGGCACTGGTAAGAGCTGTCGATCAAGACAACCTGCTTGGCCTCCAGTTTGCCTGCTTCACTCTCCTCCATGGGGCTCATGTCCTGGGGAGGTTGTGCAGGGTTCCTTGAAGGCTGGGTCAAATCTGGGGAAATGGGAGAGAGAAAGTCACAGGCTGCCATAAGATAGCTGCAGAAGCTGCTCTGCAAATTTTGCACTTCTTAGAGGCACCCAGGCCTCATCTGAATCCAGGCTCTTCCTTCCATTCAAAGGCAGATCTTCAGATCAGAATCACTCTCTAATTATAGAGTTATAAGTTTGTCTGTGGATGACCAAAGGTTCTGACTACTCCATCTTCCTCTCCTTGACCCATTCTTTTTACCATTGTGCTTCCAGGGACAGAAGTGTGCTTTGCCATCATGGCAGGCCTACTCTAGGGGACCAGTGCCAAACTTATTCCAATCCCCAGCAGGAGACAGGTGGTCAGATCCAGCCAGTAGAAGTCTGCAGGGAGCAGCTCCAGCAGGACCTTGTCCTAGGTATGATGTTGCCATAGTGCTGTTCCTTCCCCTTCTGTGTGGGACTGAGGCCATCAGCAGAAAGGGCAGATGCCACTGCCAGCAAGGAGGTTTTCTCTGCCTCTTGTATTTTCAGTTGGGCCAGACCCAGCCCAGGCATGACTTGCACATAGCCAGCAGGCCAGAGCATCAGGCTGTGCTGAATCACCAGTGTGTCCAGCCTAGACCAGAGCTGCCAAGTGTGGCTCATGCAATAGCAGAGTTGCATCTGCCAGGGAGTGAGAAAGGGAAAGAAACCTTTCCCTGTTCTTATGCATGTCCTGACACAGAGCCGCTGTCTCTACCAGCAACTGAATCAACAGATTCAGCTGGGGGTACCCAAGGATGCAGCTGCCAGCAGGAGTCAAGCGAATGCAACTCAGGCATCCGGTGCATTTCCCTCGCGTGCACCGTTAAACCCCACAACAGGACTGCAAGCGCCGCACTTGGCTCCTGTCTTCCCCATGTCTCTGTGCTGGATCAGGAGATGCAGGGATGTGCAGAGTCCTCAAGCCACTGCTCTGCCCCTAGCACATGCCATACCCAGGCAACAAACCTGTGTTCTCCTCGTCCTCTATCTGGTTGGGGTTCAAGGCCATGACCTGCACCGTGATGGAGTTGCGGGAGATGGTGCAGCCCAGCCCTGGTGGCCACACTTTGTGGGTCTGCATGTGTTTCTTCACATTGGACTTCTGGGCAAAGGCTCGGCCGCACACGATGCACTGGAAGGGCTTCTCACCTGTGTGACTGAACGCAGAAGGCACTGTATCAGTGGTCAGCAGGGAGAGGAGGCAGCCCCCAGGCATGGACTGTGGTGGGGTGGCTGCTGCACGACTGTGCTAGGCACTCTTTGCTTGGAATGTCAGCCCCTGGACCAGCCAAACAAGGGCCTTCAGAGCCAATCAAACAGAGTAAATGGATGGTAAAGGGCCTAAGGACACAAGCCCAGCAGACAGACTGAACACTGACAGTCTGGGGATAACAAGGGACCAAAGGAAGAAACAGGAGAGGTAAACAGCTCTGCAGCAACATCAGGGCATTTGCTGTTGGGACTTTTGCATGGACCTCTGGGACCCCAACGTTCCCTTCAGGTGTAAAGCCTCTTTTTCTCTGTCCTTACCCCTCTGCTGCACACACATGGCTTCGTTATCTTAGAGTCCCCTGATCTCCCTGAATTTGCTTTCCCCTGTGCACAGCATAAATGCCGTTCTATCCTGCTTCTCTACTGCAGGAGGAAAAAACTGGCTTCAACACATGGAGTATGTCATGTAAAGAGTCCAGGATGGGAAAGGGAACAAACCCCCACTTGCTCCTTCTCATCTGTCCTGAGCTCAGCAGACTGCATTGGAGAAAATGCTGAAGATTTCAACTGTCTCCCGCCAGAGCTCTGGCTCTTATAAAAGCTCCATGTGTAGGCTCCGAGCTTGGAGCCCCCCTGCAAACATGAAGACTGCAGCTTACAAAGGAGGGAGAAGAAAGGGCAAAAGGAAGCTCCAGAAAGCAGGTGACAACAGATCTGGCTTTCAAGGTGTTATCAGTGAGGAGAACAGTCTCCAATCTCAGCCCGTAAGCAGAAAGAAAATCAAGTCTACAATGCAGCCTTCACCCCAGCCACTAAACTACTAGAGAGGAGTCCTGGAAGGCAGGGGATGAAGGACGACCTCCCAGTGCAGCATGGATTCTGGATGAAATGACAAATGTGAGGTCTGCTGGGCTGTGCAGACTCCCTCAGCAGGGCTGTGCCCAGATCCACTCCAGCCACTCTGCTGTGCCCAGGCTAGCATCACCCTTACCTTCTGATGTGCTGTTGCAGGTCAAAGTTTTTAGTAAAGGCCTTCTCGCAGTAAGTGCATTTCAGCTTGGGGGACTTGGGCTTCCCTGAAAGAGCAAGAGTGTGCACAGGGATGAGATGATGCGACACAACCTCTCCCCTACCCTGCCCCACAGGGCCCTCACCAAAGACATTCAGAACCAAGAATAAAGGGCTCTGCCTGGCCAGGTTGGGGAGAGGTTATGGAATGAGCACGTATTGAATGTAGCCTGAGTTAACTCTATAAGCACTGAGGAGAGCAGAAGTTGGGGGGCAGGGAATTCCCTTTAGGCATTAACCAGTCCATGGACCCTTCCAGCTACCAAGTACCTACTGCAAAGGCATGTTGGGTGTTAGGAAAAGACACAAGATTAGCTAGAGGAAGGGGCCCAGTTCTGTCTCTCTCCTACGAACTCACCAAGGTCAGCCATCAGCCAGAGCACACGCATATTCCTCCCATCCAGAAGATCAGTCAGCCACATCTTCTGTCTGCTACGATGGGATATAAATCAATGGATAACAGCAGGGCTGTGGGCTGCTTTGGGGCACTCTGGACTGAGAGATGCAGCCTGTGTGATTATTCACCTCTGCAAATAACCACAAAGCCTAGCATCTGTATTGCTGTAACTCCACAGGTCCAACCCTGGCCACGGGACCTTCCTCCACCTCACGCCTGGGACCTCCCTTGTCACTTGGCTCGACACATGCCCATCACACCAGTGATGGGAAGGCCCAGCCACGCTCCTCTGTCCTGTGACTGGGTATGCCCCGTTCTACCTCACCTGGGGACCTGTGTCACTCATAGGCACTGAGTGACGGGTCATACACATGGGGACGGGTCTGCTGACCCGTTTGCCCGTGCAGCAGCACAGTGACAGTCCTCTCATGTGCGCTCAGAGGTGACAGGCAAGAAGCATGTCCACACTTTCACCTGCTCTTGATAGCCTCGGGCAGGGTATGGTGCTCCCCCCAGGGAGCAGCACACACCATCAATGCCACCCCACAGAACCTGGACAGTCTGTGGCATAGGAGAAGCGTGGTGACCTGCAGGTTAGTGCAGGGCACCTGCCATGAGGACACTCACCTTCCTGCAGCCCGCTCTCACTTTTGGAACGCCTACTTTTGACAGCGGAGGTGGAATCAAAACCAACCATATTGCCGCCTCCTGCACTGGTCAGAGGTGTGGGAGCGCTGGTGCTCTTGGGCTTGAACCCCTGCTTCCCTGGACTGTACACTGGGGCAGAGGGGTACACAGGGCTTTCCACACACTGGCTTGGTACCTGCAAGAGTTCAGTTATTAGTGGGAAGAGGTTTGCTACACAGCACAATACTGTGCCAGCTCCTACAGCAGCTCCTACAACAGCTCCTACTTCCCTCCATCTCCAGTAACACTTGCCATGCCAGGTTATTAGTCTGGCTACATTTTCTACTTCCTACCATTCTGAACCAAATTTCTGGTTCATCAATCCAGCATGGTCTCTCTAAAATTAATGGTATGCACAGTGTGAAACTCTTGCTGAACATCACGAAGTATCCAGGAGTTATCACAACAGGAAAAGAACAGCAAAGAAACACTGAAGGAGACCTTTAGTACCACATTTATGTCTAGTGCCTGGAAAAGTTTCTCATCCCTCCAGCGCAGGTGACCAGAACCACCACCACTGAGCCTGTGGGCTCACACCACCCTGAAGGCTGGGATCTCCAGGCCCTGCTGCCTGCCCCAGCAGGACTGCAGATGGGAAGGAAAACACAAGTAAACTTCAGGTGGCAAGGCAGAGCTGTTTGCATCAGTGCTAGTTAGAAATGGATGTTAACAGAAGAAGAGAGCTATCAGCCCAGGGTGATACGGTTTAAGGGCATTTCTGTTTCCCACCCTGATAAATTAACACAGAGCACCAAGACCCCAACATCCCCATCCATTTCTGAACACCGGCACTTCCAGATCAGATGCCAGCTACAAAGACAAGGCAGGCAAACCTCCATCACACCTAGTAGTTTCCACTGTGAATGGCAATGCTAACATGGAGGCTGTGCACTGCTGAACCAGCGGTAAATCCACTCCTGCCTGTGCCTCTCTTTAGAAGCTGCCTTCGTCAAGCTCATTGACATTCAGACTGCATTCTTCTCTCCACTTCAGCCTGCACAACAACATGGTGCTCTGCACCCCTCTGGGACAACTCCCTCACCTCAGATCTTGCTTGCAACACCTGCAGGAAGCCTGCAGCAGCCAAGCCTCCATCCCTCTTTATTGCTTTTCTTATTCTCAGAATCCCCTTCATCTTGTTGACACCCTTCTGATCAGTACCTTTCCCAGAGGAAATAATCCTTGTCGAATAACCTAACACACCCTCCCAGTCTCTAATTCAGCATTTCTAGCCTAGGTGACTCCCGAGCAGCAACGCTGCCTTGCTTGCTAGAGAAGGCCCAGGAGCACAGAGTGCAAGGGGACAGCCTTACCTCCATGGGCGGGTAGGGCTGCATCCCCAGCGCCTGGATCTCCACTGAGCTGTTTGCTGACAGAGGTGCAGGAGCGCTGTACACTTCCACCACCCCGCCGCTGCCGGCACTGGGCTGCCCCGGAGGCCCCAGGCTCGACGGGGGAGGCGGCGGGGGCTGAGGAGGAGGTGGCGGTGGGGGAGGCGGAGGCGGTGGGGGCTGCGAGAGGTACCCAGCCCCGGCGTGCATACTCAAGCTGCTCTAAAACCAGGAGAGGGAAAAAGAGACAGACAAGACATTGAAAACACAGCACTGCTCTAACAGCTAAAAGCTGGAGGGGCTGAGCCCTCACACATGCTCCCAGTCCCAAATCAAAAGGGCGCCTGCAAGAATAGTGATGGTGTCTTGACACAAAGCAGCCCATGCAAACATCAGGTTGGGTCAGACCATGCTGGCTTGCAGAGGGTGGGCTTGGCTTGTTTCAAAGCATTTAATCCTTATGGTTACAAAGGAATTTTCCAGAGCAAGGGGAGCATATCCAGCCTGGCCAGCCCTGGGGAAAGGCCAGAACCACCATCCCAGGGACAGAGGGATGCATGAGGCAAACTGACAAGGGCTCTGGAAGCCAACCACTACCCGGAGTGCAACAGAAAGCTGGGGATACCACACTGCAAAGATGTGGGCATCCAGCTACAAGGACACCTGCAGAGAGCAGGTCCTGGAGTTACCTTCCCAAGCCTGGCTGTCCCAATGGGAAGGTGCCCAGGACTCTGCACTGAAGCAGGCTCTGAGCAACCAACCACAGCCCCAGGCAGCGAGGGCCCTCTGGCCCACACATGCCCCTTACCTGCACTGGGGGCTGCACTGATGGCATGGGCTGGTCCAAGGAGGTAAAAGCAGACATGGCCGACATCAGCACCTCATCGCTAACCAAGATGTTCCCCTGCACCAGGGTCTGAATCAAAGGTGATGGGGGAACGGTGATGTACGTAGAAATTTGCTAAAAGAAAAAAAAAAAAAAAAAGATGGATTGTTGACCAACAATGAGACAAAATAGTAAACTCAGAAAAAAGATGACACTGCTTACTGCTGAACCTCTGAGTGCTATCTGCTGACCAGAGGATGTGAAAAGCCACAGTAATTATCCACAGCTTCCTGCCAAGTCCCTGGCAGTTTCTAGCTGTAATAATAAGGCAGCTCCAGAACTGTTCATCAGAAAAAGAGGTATAGAAGATGACAGTGGCTCAAGGAAGCAGCCACTGGCTGCAACTGAAATCAGCGGTTATTAAAAAGATCTGCAGGGCAAACTGGTTGCGGATAAGTTCAGGCCTTTGCTGAATACTGCCCCCAGCTAGAAAAGGTAGAGGACAGGCAGAGGGTGCTCCAGCTGCAGACAGTGAACATCAGGCTCACATCTTCAGCCTGGAGCAGGATTATAGGAGGGGAGGGCAGGTGTCACCATTCTGTGGGTGGAAACAACCAGTGGCTGCAGCCCTGGGCAGCACCATATGCTGGCACTGAGTGAACTTGAAAAAAAATAACAGCTGGTCTGAAGAACTTCAGAAACCGCTGTGGCTGCAAGCACAGCATGTGACATGCACAAGGGCCTCGCTCCAGAGAAGTCTTTTGGGAAGGAAGGTTACTGCAGAGAGGATATTCCCATACTGCACAACACAGCACATGACATGGGGTTATCTGCAGGAGACTGAGAGGAGGGATGCAGGGATAAGGCTGCCGCAGACACTGCCCTCCTCTTCTGCTCATGAGGCAGTGAGAGCTTCTCTGCGCTGAGCACTGCAAGGCAAGCACGCTGCAGACATGCCAGGTGATGACACTGAGGCTCTTGAGCAGAACCAAAGTCTGGCTGTAACACAGACACCACATGAAACCTCTCCCAGACTCCAAAAGGACAATCAAAAGGGCTATCAGAAACTCGTGCTGAAGGACACTTCGCTGCAAGGACCAGACAGATTTAACTTGAGGTCAAAAGCTAACAACTGAGAGAAGTGAGTCACGAGGCATCGTTGGTCCTAAAAGCACCACCCAGGGCTCCCTCCACTCCCCAATTCCAGTGGCAGAGCCTGCTGGTTCACAGCACAGTACCTGTCGGCTTGCGCTGGGAGCCTGCTGCACCGATGTGATGGAGGGGGTGTACACACTGTTGGTGGCCAGCGAGACCGTGGAGAGGGACGGGGTGTTCCCCTGGCACTGCTCTCTCTTGTGGGTCATGAAGGCAGGCAATGAGTTGAACTGCTTCTTGCACTTCCCACACAGGAAGACGTCTTCATCATCTGCAATCAGAGAAGCAGAACACTGCTGCAGGCCTTCTCCAGCATTCCCCCGTGCTACACCTGTGCTGCAGCCAGCAAAGGCAAGAAAACAGGCACCTTCTGTACCTCGGGCACCTCAAGGACATCATCAGGAGAGATCAGGTGGAACTGTTCTTCCCCAATCCCAAGCTCTCCCTAAATCCAGCTGATAAGAATGGGCCTGTCTCAGCTGTGCTGATACACAAAAACCTGCTGTCTCCCTGAGCTGAGCTGAATCCCATCACCACTCCTCTCATCCCAAAGATATGATCAGCCAACCCAGCTTTGCTCCTGGAGCACCTTCTGCTTTTAGTCAAAACAGCTTCTTCCAAAGCACTTTCCTGCCTGAGGCAGGCTTCATTACTGAGGCTTCACACAGGATGAGCAGTACTGTGCAGGAGGGCACACAGCCAACAGCAGTTTCTGTCTGAAGCCCGCCCCCCACCAAGACTGCTGGTGCCTCTGCTTGATGTTAGAGGCAGAAGATGACAACCCAGTTACCATTGGTCTGGATGAAATTTGCAGCACTAGCAAATCAAGATGCACATAGCAGTTTTCAGTTGAGCCAGCTGGACTCAAACCTCTTGAAAAAGAAATATTCTGTGGCTCACAATGTTGTACTCCCTGTCTGTTTTGGGGACACAGACCATAACTCCTCCTACAGCTCACACCCTGAACTGGTTGCTGGGCCTGCTGCCAGCCAAACTGTCAGTCTGCAGCATGCGGGGAACCCCGGGCACAACTCAGTGCCCAGGTCAAGTACTGGGTTTTCATGTGCACATGAAGCACCAGTTCCCATACCCATCCACACAGAAACACCTACATCCAAAAATATGAATGCAAGTAACGGCAGAGAGTGGCTGCTCCCTCCATCCCTGCCATTATCAGAAAGGCATACTCCAGTCTATTGCCACGAACCACCCACAACGTCTCTGCTCACTTGGGCCATCACGCTGCCCCTTCCTCCTGCTCTGCCTGGCCCTGCTGAGGAGTCACAATGCTCACAGCAGCGTCCAGCACGGACAGGTTAGTTGTCCTGATAGGCACTGGAGCACACTGTAGAAGAGACCTGCAGCCTCCTCTCCTCTCTCCCAGCTCCCCAGGACTCACCCATCGGCTGGATGGGGGTGGGTGCGGCGACATTTTGGGCAGATGGATCTGTCACACCTCCTTGACCATCCAGTAAGGACTGCACAGCCAGCACCGTCTGATTGTCCATTCCTGGAAGGAGACACAGACACAGTGGTAAATTGAGCAAAGCATGAACCCAGAGCATCTGGGGCCAGGAGCTCGCTCACAGCAAGTCGTGGAGGGAAGCACTCTGCCACGAAGCCGCTCTCACCTCCTCATCACCTTGCTCCACAACATTAACAATCACACACCCACCTGCCTCTGCACACAACTTTGATACAAGGAGAAGAAAAGGAAGAAGGGCAAGGAAAGTTGAAAGAGGGCTTGGTTTCAGATGCCTGCTGCGGCAAGGAGGGATGCTCACAGAGCTAAGAAGCAGACAGTTGGGATGTCGTGGGCCTCACAGCACAACAGCCTGGGTGGCTCTCTCTGGGGACACAGCACAGGGAAGCCACCAAGCTCACTGAAGATAAAACACATGGTGTGCAGCAACCTGGACTCACCCCACGCCTGAGCTTCTTTAAGGTGCAGGAGAAATCCCTTCCTGTTCTCATGAACAGGGTTCCTGGATCTGATCAAACACAGGGCTGTGAACTACACAAGGAGTCAGATCCAGCATTAAGAAGAAAATATTAAGCACACGCTCCTGGGAGAGAGGTTTTGGGACAACCCCACTCAGCCACCAGCTGCCACCTGGGCACTGAGACCCACAATGAGCAGAACCACGGCTCCCTGCACTCCCAGCACCCCTACAGGGGTGCCTCTCCCTCCAGAGCTGCTGGCCACTTGCTGTCACTTCCACCTCTCATGGGACTACATGAGTGCACGCACACCCAGGCAGATCTGTTGGCAGCACCAGCTCGCTTGCTTTGGAAAAAATATTTTTCAGTATAGTTAAAATGTGCCAGCTGAATACAGGAGGGGGGGACTGCTCGTGTAGGGAAGGAACCTGGCCAGAGGCACACAGCCACTGCATAAAGCCCAGCACGTTCTTTTTCTTCAAGATCTTTGCAAAAGAAACCTATTAAGCTCTTAGTAAGTTTGAGCTCAGAATTATGTGCTGCAGTAAACAGAAAATCCATCAGTCCAGTCACTTTCAAACAGTGCAGGTGAGCACAGTGCCCGATGAGAGGTCACAGCAAACAGCACCAGGAAGGGCAGCGAAACGCTCGAACAGCCCTGCATGAAGGCACAGGCAGCAGAAGGAACAACCTCATTTTCCCACTCCAGGTTCCTCTTGCAATTTTAAAATTTCTCCTGGACAGCAAGGATGTTACCTCCCCGGTGGGAGGCACATGGAGAATCCACAGCATTTTAAAGATACTCTTAATGCTCATTTCTCCTGCACCACTGGTGCGAAGCAAATAACAGCGAGACTCCACGAGCACCCCCTCCACTGACCACCTTTCACCAAGGAGAGGTCACAAATGCTGCACGTGCCCTTGGCAGATGGGAGAGCACTGTTCTGCAGCTGGCAGGGAGCAGAGGGCATGAGCAGCTACTGGTAAGCAGCAGCTCACACTGCCTCAACCCCGCCGTGTCAATGGGAGCCCTGGCACATACACCACAGCGAGGCGCAGCAAAGCTGCGGGGCCAGTTGCACAACCTGTCACTCGTGAGGAGAGCTGCATCCCATCCTGCAGGCACAGTGCCGCTGGATCCTCTCACATTGGCTTTACAATACACCTCCTGCTCTGCACAGCACCTCCTGGGCAACCGCAGCGGCGCGCTGCAGGCTCCGGCTGGCACACCCAAACCAGAGCTGCCTTTCTGCAGCAGAAGTAAGCTGATAGGACACAAAAGAAAACTGTGGATCAAATGCTGAGCATGGGCATGAGCAAAGAGAGTGGGAACGATGAATTATTCCCATTGTTTGCACCAAGGATGCCACACTCAGCGTGCCCAGCAATGGGCAGCTGGGTTTCTTTCTGGCTTGCAGACAGATCTTGAGAGAGAAAAAGCTGCACAATGGCCACAGTCCTGCTCGCAGGATCAGCACTGTGTGCGGCCAGAGCAAAGCAGCCCAGGACAACAGGAATAACTGCTCATTCTTCTGGTAGTCTGCACAGGGAGTCCCTGCAGTTCCACAAGTTAAATGCTTGACGACACACTTACTACAGTTAAGGTTTAGTAACCAACAAAGCCAAGCAGGCACAGCTGTTTGGTTACAGTGATGCCATCCACAGGCTCCATGAGACAGCTATGGAGCAGTTCTGCACTGACCACCGCCAGCACCAGCCTACAGGATGTCACTCAGCCATGAAACATTAAAGAAAGCCACTTCTGCCTTCCCAGCAGCGGCATGCCATCCCCAGAACTTGCAAAAAAAAACAGACATTTGGAGAAGCCAGGATAAAAATCCAAGACTACTGATTTAGGCTTTTACTTCCCTCCCTTTCCAGCCCCTCTCAGTTTAGAGCAAACCAACGCTGCTCACTTCACTCGAGTTCTACCACCGCCTCATGCCCTCAGTTTCATGCAGTAGGCCTTTTGGTTTGTTTTTGCCACCACAAGCTCCAGGTGCTGTGGCGCAGATGCATCCCTGCCCCACGGAATTCACCGAGGGCAGACTGCTTTCAGCACCACAAACAAATGCCAACCAACGTTTGTAACCTGATCAACAAAACTGAGCAAATAGGTTCAGCTACCAAGAGCTGCCAATTCCAGGAAAGAAGAAAAAAAAAGAAAAAAAAAAAAAAAAACACTTAATTTGCTAAGATGTTTTGCCCTCCTGAATTCTGCAAGGAAACCCACACAACAAGGAGCTGACTGCAGATATGAAACAGGGCACCTGATTATACACAAAGTGCTGTCAAATGCACCAAAATCTGACAAAACAGAGGGAAATGTTTCTCCTTGCTCATCTTTTCACTGTTGTGATCACAGGTGCTGCTCGTAAAGCAGAGGGTAACAAGTCCAATGCAAGGCCTTTCAGACCATGGTGTCCCCTCATGTAAAGGAAAACACACAATTCAGTTTTGAAAATAAATGCCTTGTAAAACAGCTTTCCTCCAAATGGGCTGACCCCGAGCACAAAGCCCTGCGCAACCAGGTGCTGGCCATGCTGCAGAGTCCTGCACACATCCCACGGACCCAGCACACACACAGGCAGGATGGGGAACAGCCTGGGGGCAGGAGGGGAGCACGGCAGCGCAGCGGGAGCGACTGCAGCAGGAACCCTGGGGAGATGGGAGCACCCAGCGGGCAGGCAGCAGGGTTGGTGGTGATGGTGTCCCAGTGTGCAGGGCACAGGGGTGGGAGCAAGGGGAGCACAAGGTTGCACAAGTGGATGACAGGGCACCCTGGGAATCGGGGTAATCCTGTGTACTGTGTCCCAGTGTGCAAGGGACAGCAAGGTGATGGGGAAGCCCCAAAACACGAGGACACAGAGATGGGAAGCAATGGGAGGTGTCCCACCGTGCAGGGACAGAGGTGCTCCAGTGCATAAAACCACAAAGGCATCGAGGTGGCAGGGCTACCCGAACACACGGGGACAAGGTGGTGATGGGAGGAGGGGGCACAAAAACGCAAGGACACAGGGAGAGGATGTGGTGGGGTGCCCCAAAGCGCGGGGCCCCAAGGACAGGTAGGCTGCGGGGCGCCGCGGGGCACCGGGCTAGCGGGAGGAACCCAGCACAGCGGTCGCGGAGGTGCCCAGAACGACTCCCGGGGCCGCCCGGCGGGGAGGTGACCGAGGG